>CAUYSK010117408.1:0-12142 GCA_963575035.1 Avahi laniger
GAATTCTAGAAGGAGGGAATAGCATCTCAGCAGCCAAGTGTCACATTCTGGTTCTGTTACTGATAGTGACAGTGGTCTCCAGGCAGCCTCAGTACCCTTGCCTCTCTGGGACACTGTCATCCTAGCAGGGCACCTGGCTGTATGACAAAAGGTGGTCTGACGGGATAAGCGGTATCAATTAATTACCATTCTTTGTGCTAGAATCACTTGTAGTTAGTCTCAGAATAAACATGAAATGGCTAATGAAATTTTATCTGTCTGCAGAAGAATTTTAATTTGCATGCTTTATGACACTAATATTTGTACAGTAGCCAGTGGTTAGCTTTTAAAGTCAGCCTTTCTCTTCATTTATCTAATGAAGCGTAGGAGGAAATTAGGGCTTTTTTCTTCCCCCGCCACAGAATTTCTCCTTCCCCTGGGTATTGCTGGGCATTTTCATATTTCTATTCCTTCACTTGCTTGCTTATTATTTTAACTAACGTTTGTTGAGTCCACTATGGGCAAGATGTATGGCAGGAGCTATAGGGAATTCTAGCTCTCAGGAAACAGACATGCTTAGAGACTGATCGATCTTTTTCCTTTTACAGTGAAGATAAGAATCTGCCTCTATGTGCAGTTTCCTAAATATACAATGTTCCAGGTCTTCATGTGTGGACCTATCATTTTCTCTTCCTAGAATTTTCTTCTCCTTTTATAGACCCAACAATTTTGTTAAATTTAGCTTAAATTCCACTTTTTTTAAGCTACACATCTCTCAGGATTATTTTGATTGCAACTCACAGAATATCCAATTTTAAGTGGCTCATATTTAAAAGGAAATTTATTGTCTTATGTAGCTGAAAAGTCTTGGGGGATATCTGGCTTCAAGTATAGTTTATTTCAGGGCAAACCAATGTCACCAACAATCTGGTTTCTTCTTTTTTTTTTTTCTTCCATATTTTGGTTACTCTTCTGTACAAACTCCAGCCCTTGTAAACTTTTGGTTTCACATCTCTTGGGGGAAAGCAAGAGTACTTTCCCAGAAATCATAAGGAAAAATGCTATCATTTCCTATTGGGCTGAATTGCATCTCGTAACCATTCTTGAACCTCTTACTGTTTTTAGGGGAGTACAGGGCTGTGATTAGGCAGGCCTAAGTCTTGTTGCCTCATGGCTGTCTCTTCAATACGTCTTCATTCTTACCATGAAGTCCTGATTTTCTTTAGCCCTAGATGTATTATATTTATAAGATTATCTTCTACGTGCATGGAAATTCACCGTGGCAGATGAGATGGAGGAAGGCCAGGGCATGGAAATGACACCAGCTGTAACAGATCTACTTGTAGAGATATGAATAAATATTCATTCGCTGGTGGCTTTCTCTGCCCAAAGTATCACAGGCAGCACACAAACGTACAGTTTAAAAGTAGAGATATGGCCTAAACCCATGAAATTAGGTCCAGTGTTGTCAACTATGATTATAATGAAAAAAACTATCATTAGTGTACATTTATTATGTGCTAAATATTGTGTGATGGCTTTACTAACATTTCTCATTTAAACATGCAACAATGTACTAATTTATAGGTGGGTAAAGTCTTGAAGTTAAGTAATTTGCTTGGTTACACAACAAATAAATGCCCATATCAAAAATTTGAATCTTCCATGCTAGGAGATGAGAATACAATAATATACAAAACTCAGAAAGTACGGCCCCATGGAGTATACAGCTACAGTAGGGGATATTATTGAAATCGTCATGCACATAAAGATCAAATTATACAGTGAAAGGTTCACAGTGAAGAAGCACAGGGTGCTATGAAAATATATAGCAGAAAGTCTGTAAGGCATCAAGAAAAGTTCTTCTGGAGAAATGATGTTTGAATTAAGACTTTGTGCATGTGTCTAGGGTTAATGGGGTGGAGAGACAAAGGATATTCTAGGCAAAGTACACAATGTGGTTAGATGTCCTGAGGGCCAAGGAAACGTGGTAAATTTGAAGATCCAAAAGAAGGCCACAGTGGTTAAGACACCCCGAAATAGCGTGATCTATGGATAGCCTGATGTGGAACAATACTGTAGTGATAATGGACAACCTTGAATTTTGGCCAACCTTGCAGGACTGGAGTAGGTTATAATATATATTTTGATTTTTATCTTTAGAGTAACAAGCAATTTTGAACATAAGAGTGACTTAATTACACTGCAATGTAGAGCAAGAAAGAAGGCAGAAAAGAGACCTTCCTGTGGTGTTAGAACTAGAAGTAGAGAGATTGACTGATTCAAGAGAATATCAGGCGTTAGAATTAGTAGTACTTAATCATGACATGAGGTGTTGGATTGGATGCAGGAAGGTAGTGTGAGAGAGGGAAGTTTCATGATGAAGCCGTGATTAGTGTAGTTATCTTTATGTGGATCAAAGATAAAAGGAAGGCAGCCTAGTGAGAGGCATCCTTCAGGTAGTAGAACTGAGGAAGGCAGACAGAACTGCGGGAGGGGCAAGGGTGTGAACGGAAGGAAAGAGATAAGCCCATGTGGGGGGTTTTGGTGAGCAGAAAATTAGCAGGATCCATTTGATAAGGGTAAATGATGGGAGATAAGGTAGGAAAATAGTATGAGAATAGATTGAGCAGGGTTTCAGAAACCAGGCGAAGGTGTGCGTACATAATCCAGTAGCCAGGGAGAACCACCAAAAGTTTCAGAGAAGAGGAATGACCAGGTGAACCTATCAGGAAGATTGTTGTGTGACAGCTTAGAAAAGAGTATTTGTGGGGCATAGTGAAGGAACATAGATGAGATCAGAGTGAGGAGGAGCAGTAGAGAGACTGATGCCAAGTATTCAGAGAAAAAAGGAAAGGTTTTATGGGACAGTGGAGACAGGGCAGAGAACCAGATCCAAAATCTCAAGTAAGGTGACTGTGCCATCATGTTGAACACCATCAAGTTTATGAAGGGTTAAAACAGTGATCCACCATCTCAGGGAACTTACAATTTAGGGAGAAGTAAGATTTGGTTTCATTTTTATAAACCCAATCAGTAATATAAGATAGGAAAAAGCTATAGAATTTCAAAAGACAGAGGGATGTGCTCTTTGAAAGGATCAAAGAGAACCTCAGAGAAGGAGAAGAATTTAGAATATGGTTTTGGTTCGGTAGGCAGAGAAGAAGGAAAAAGCATTTTCAGAGGTCACAAACCCTTGTGTCTCCAGAAGAATCCTATTTTGACATTTGCCTAAGATTCCATTGCAATATATCTGATTCCTTGGTATGAGTTGGCTGCTCTTTGTTTTCAGCCCCTCACAACTAAGCATCTTCTGCAAATTGTTCCAAGGAGACCTATAGCCCTTTGCAGAGTAGTTAATGAGGATGGTAATGAGATTGGGCTGAACTCTAATCCCAGGTGGCCCCCTATGGACACCCTGACCTCCTTGAGAACTGTAATGCCACTTGCTGCTGCCCTTTGTCAATTTTGCCATTGCGTTCTTTGACAGTTTTCAATCCTGATGACAGTGCTCATATCTAAGCCAATTTACAGTTAATCTTGCAGGCAGGCTCTCATCAAACTCTCAATTTGCAAAGATGCCAACATATAACACAATGCATTTGTTTCATGTGTTATAATTATAATTCTATCAGAAAGCCAGTCAAGGATTTCTAACATTTTTATTCTCATAACACTAAGTAGCATATCCATTTATATTTATAGCTATGGGGCTGAATGCTTTGTTTGGAAATGAAATTAAAATTACCAGTGGCTTTTCTAGAATCATAGGAACAAAGTATTTCATAATAGGAAGGGGGACTAACAGGTTATCTGATAAAAATTCTCATGTTTGCCCAGCAGTTTTATAGCTTTTAATCATTCTTCCCATTTGCCCCGTGAGATATATTGAAACTGGGCAGGAATTAACCATCACCAGTCTGTAGTTTAGGGAACCGTGTTTGAGAGAAATAACATGACTTGCTCAAGCTAGCAAGTGGCACATGAGCCTGGAACCCAAATCTTTTGATTCTTGGATTACTTGTCTTTGTCCTTTAGGGTATTACTATAAAAAGCATTAACATGTTCAGGGGGCTATCGAACTCAAGCTTCAGGGAATAGGGGATTGGAAAGTAACTATGTCTGAAGCAGCCAGGTATTATCAATATGTAAATGGTAGAATTTTACAGCCAACAGGGAAGGTACATGCCCAGTCTAAAAATATTAACACAAGGCATAGCCCAAAACATTGTTCTGGTCAAACATACTGTATGTGAAGACTGAATTTGGTCAATGGACTGCCAGGTTATGACTCTTATTTCAATATCTGAGAAAGGAATGATCACTTAGTTCCTGTTCCCTCAATCCCTAGTTTAATATTTTATCTTTGTGAGAATGTTTGACATTTTCCTTCCCCTAACATTCTGTCAAGTATTCAAATCCTAAGGTTTTTATAAACATTTTTGAAAATCACATCCATATCAGGAACTGCATTAGGGATATGGTTATCATGATAATTAAGATGATATATGTGTAAAATAAGAGACACAGTCAAAATTGCTACTGAGTTCAGAGAATGGAGCTTTCCCTGGGGACCAATGTGATGAGCAGAGGCTTTCTGGGAATTATCATATTTCATCTGAGCTTTAAATAATGGGTAAGCTCTTAGATGACAATGATGTTCAACCCATGGTCTCCAAATTGAGGTGCTCAAAACAATTCATTGAAAAAGATTGAGAATATTAAATCCATATTGATTTTATCTATTCCTATTTAAAATTTTGTTCAAGCTTAGTACATACATATTTGCAGACTAATAGCTGTATATAATTTGTAAATAATAAATATCTATGTATTTAGGTATGTTCTTAAATTTTTCTAATGAAAGTTGAGATAAAGAGTTTGAAAACTATTGAATAGATAATAACAATTATTACCATTTTGAATGGTTATTATAAGGTAGATACTTTGTCCATTTTCAATTTCATTCATTTCTACTCTTTATTATTTCTATTTTTCTGCTTGTTTTGGCTTTTTTGCTCTATTTCTCATAGGTTCCTGAGATGGGAGCTTAGATTATTGATGCAAGACATTTCCTTTTTCCTAATGTATGTATTTAGTTCTATGAATGCCCCCCTTAGCCCTGTTTTAGCTATAGTTCACAAATTTGGATATGTTGTATTTTTAGTTTTATTTATCCCTTGTATTTTTCCAGTTCCTTTGAGATCTCTCCTTTAACCCATGAGTTTTATACACATGTGCTGTTTAGTTTTCAAGTGTTTCAAGGTTTGCAGTTATCTTTCTGAATTTTGGTTTGATTCTTTGTGGTAATTTCAACTCATGTAAATTTGTTACATTTGTTTTATGACCCAGGATATGTTATATCTTAGTATATGTTCTTTGAGCACTTGAAAAGAATTTGTATTCTGCTGTTGTTGGATGGATTGTTCTATAAATATCAATTAGATCTTGATTGTTGATGGTCTTGAGTTCCTTTGTATCTTTACTGATTTTCTGTTTCGTTGCTCCATCATCACTTGCTGAGAGAGGGGTGGTACAGTCTTCAGCTTATAATTGTAGATTTGTCTGTTTATCCCATCAGTTCTGTTTTTCTGTCACGTATTTTCCAGCTTTATTATTTGGTACATATGCATTTGGATCGCTAGATCTTTTTGAGGGATTGGCACGTTTATTGTGTATAGTGTTTCTTTCTGTCTCTGATAAATTTTTCTATGGTTAAATCTACTTTATATGATACTGATATGGTCAACCTTGTTTTCTGTTGATTACTATTTGAATGATATATATTTTCCACCCTTTTACTATTGATCTGCTTATATTGTAACACAGTCAGCCCTCCGCATCTGTGGGTTCTTCCTCTGAGGATTCAACCAACTGCAGACTGAAAATGTATGAAAAAAAATTACAATACAAAAATAAAAAATATAGATAAAAATAATAGATTATAAAAACTATTTATATAATGTTTACCTTCTATTAGGTATTATAGGTAATCTAGAAATGATTTAAAGTATATAGGAAGATATAGGTAGGTTATATTCAAACACTACACCATTTTATATAAGGAACTTGAACATCAGCAGATTTTGGTATCACAGGGCTTTTGGAACCAGTTCTCCCAGATACTGAGGGATGACTATATTTACAATGACTTTCTTGTAGACACCATATTTGAAGTGTCATATTTTTAACTCTACTCCATCAATCTCTTTTATTAGCATATTTAGACCATTTTCATTTAATACAATTATTGATATAATAGAGTTTGTCCATCACTTGATTTTTTTCTTTTGATTGATATTTGGTCTATTTTGTTTCATTTTTTTTTTCTGAATTTTTTTCTGACTTTGTGTGGGTTAGCTGAATATTTCCTTAGAATTCCAGTTTGATATTTTCTAGTTTTTGAGTGTACCTCATTGTATAGATTTTTTAGTGGTTTTTCTAGGTATTATATTACATGTGTATAATTTACTACGGTCTACTGGTATCATCATTCTATTAGTTTAAGTATGTAAACCTTGCCTTCTTTTCTGTCCTTCCCTTCACCCCCTGCTTCGTTTGTGCCTTAGTCAGCTCGGGCTGCCATAACAAAATGCCAGACACTGGATGGCTAAACTACAGTCCCTTATTTCTCAAAGTTCTGGGGCCTGGAAGTCTGCGACTAGGGAGAAAGCTTGGTCAGTTCTGGTGAGGATTCTCTTTCCTGATTTACAGATGGCCACCCTCTCCCTGTGTTCTCACATGGCTGAGAGACAGAGAGCAAGTTCGCTCATCTCTCTCCTTATAGCGGCACCAGTGCTGCCATGAAGTTCTAATCCTTATGGCCTCTTCCAAACCTAATTACCTCCAAAAGGTCCCATTATTCCAGATACCTTCACATTGAGGGTTAGGGCTTCAACATATAAATTTTTGGGGGGGATGTGACACAATTCAGTCTATAGCAATTTATACTATAATTGTCTTAAATATTTTCTCTGTATGCACTTAGGACCACATTAGACAGTGTTATAATTTTTGCTTTTCCTGTGAAATGTATAAATAATATCGAAAGCTCAAGAGGAGAAAAAAAAGCTATTGAATTTATATTTTTTGTTTATCTTGTTCTTTCTCCTTTTGCAATGTTCCAAGAGTCCTTCATTTATCATTTTATTTCTGTTTAAAGAACTTTATTTTTCATTCTTTTAGGGTAACGTTGATGACAACAAATTCAATTAGTTTTATTTCTTCTGAAAATATCCTTATTTCCCTTTTTTTCCTGAAGAATGTTTTTGTTGGATAAAGAATTTGGGGTTGATATTTCCTTCTTTCAGTAATTGAAATGTTGTGCCAGTTTCTCTTAGCCGCTATAGTTTCTGGTGAGAAATCCGTTGTCATTTGGATTGTTTCTCTTCTACAAGACAAGTAAGCTGTCATTTATCTCTCCCCACTTTCACAATTTTCTGTTTATCTTTAGTTTTCAGAAGTTTGACTGTGGAGTTTCTTGGTCTGGATTTCTTTGGGTTTCTCCTGTTTGGGATTTACGCGGTCCCTTGAATCTGTGTGTTTACATCTTTTGCCAAATATGAGATATTTTAAGTACTTTATCAACTATGTTGTCTTTCTCCTCTCTTATCAGGACTTTTAAAATATGAAAATTGGATCTTGCCTTATAGTTCCACATGTCCTTGTTCATTATTTTTTCTAATCTCTTGTCTCTCTGTAATTCACATTTTGTCATTTTTATTGTTATAGCATCAAGATCACTGATAATTTTCTTTGTCTCCTTTATTTGCCTCATGCAAGCTACTGATCTCACTGTGGATCCAGGACCCCTAACATTGCAGGGCAGAGAGCAACCCTCCTCTGCCATAGAATCAGAACTTATTTCCAGAGTCGTGCACTCCCTAGACCCACAGAATCTGTACTGCACTGGCCCTGAATTACATTACTTGCAATTTCATGCACTGAAGGCTGAAAGGCTGTGAAATCCTTACAAATGCATTGCTCACATGGCTTAGTCCATGCTGTCAAGTAACTTCCATGGAAATGTGGTCCAAAAAGTCAAAATTAATTTTTAAATATTACAGTGTTTTATTTTTCTCTAGAGACATTAAAGAAGAGCCAATTCACATGACTCTTCTCAAATGACTTTTTCTCCTTTCTGGGTTTCTTCTATGCAATATTTCACCCAATGCTTTTAGAGTCTGTGTCGCTTTTTCTCTTTTTCCCTGTATCTTATGTCACTGAATATTTTATTAAATCTTTCCTCGCCTTCCTCCTTTTTGATTTTATTTTATTTGGTCTATATCACTCAGATCTCTATTATAAAGCTTTGAGAATCAGTGTGGAAAGGCAGGCTATTCTTCAAAAGAGATGGTAGGAGTGAAGGAGAAACTGTGAATACACTTTTGAATTCCATCATAGCTGCCAGTGCATTTGTGGAGCTGCCTACGTCTATGGAATTATCTTTTTAAAGTATGATACCCAATGCAATAAAATCAACATTATTTTATCTGCCAGCAGCTCAGAGTTAATTAGGCACTAATTAAAAGAATTTCTCAATGCCTCATTTCACGATGTAGGCATAAGCAACGGAAGTGTCATTTTGGATGTGAGATGCAGAGGGTGGAAACAACACATTTAAAGTTGGGCAATATGTATCCATTTCCAAACATTGCAGAATAGGTGTTTGAGTTGGAAATGAGATCAGGGACTATCAAGCCACATGTTTCTCAGTCTGTAGGGTATGTCTCCAGTGGTGCACCAGAGGATATACAAAGCTATTAAATATTATATAAGGAAACAGTGCATATAGTTCTGGAAAAGCAATTGTATTCAATAGTAATTAAAAATATAAGTTCTAGAATAAAACAGATATTTTTCAAAATAAAAATTGGAAGCTACTTTTAAGATATATTGCAACACATCAAAGAAACTGAGATTTTTTTCCACTGGACTGCTTCAGACTCTGCCCCCACACCCTACTAGAGGATATATTCATTCTCTTCATATAGGACATCTGGACGCACATTATAATATTATAATAATCTGATGTGCTATTTAAATTATAGTGTTCTGGTACACATGAATCCCAGCCTCTGCTTCAAATATATTGGAGTCAAGATCTCTGAACAAAGAACCTGAGCATCTGGTTTTTGTTTTAACTTGTTATGTTTTTTAAATTAAAGTTCTCTGGCCATTCTAATGTGAAACCAGCATTGAGAATCACTGATTTAGGAGATACTTTAGTGGAAACATAAGAAAAGCACAATTATATTCTTTACATTTTATACCTAAGGCAGCTAAAGCTCAGAAATTGGAAGGAACTCACTCAGGTCACATAACATATTACAGTCAGAGCTGAAACTGGAGTGCAGATCTTATGATGTCTATGAAGTATTTCTACCACTATCATGTTTATCATCATTACATTTGTAATTGACTGGTATTAATTTCACAGACAATAGTTGCATTCAGGATATTTGGAAAGAAGAAAAAGAAAAAAAAAAAAAACAAACCCCAAGCATATCAGTAGTATCTGAACTGACCCCCACAGATCATTTAAATGGAAATAGTCTGAGATTGGAAGAGCTAGGATATTTTCTTATTTCCAGGTATTTATCTGTTTATTTCCTTAGGTCAATAAATAGGCACTTGGGCAACTCAATGCTGGGCATCCCAATGAAAGCAAAGAGGATCACGACTCCCCAGTGCCTTTGAGCTTTCTAGTCCAGCTTTGTAGCCTATACACCTACAACTGCTACTGGTGGAGGTAAGGCAGAATGAGAGGGGCCTATAATCCAGATGCCAACACAGATGCTGGGGATCAACAGAAGAGGAATGATACTTTGGACTTGGGGACCAAAAAGGTTTCATGGAAAAGGGAGCTTTGAGTTGGGCTTTGAAGACTGAGTAGCGTTTGATTTGAGTGCAAGGAAGGTGTACCTCACCTATGGTAACCAGAGTGAAGGCAGAGGGGTGGGAATGTGCAAGGAACATAGGGGAGCTGCACTTCACAGAAGGTTTGGATCTCAATCAGGATTAACAGAAAAGTGACATAGGAAAAAATAACCCTTGAAAATTATTTAAATCACCCACAGAGTCCATATCTATGTGACCAACTTCATGCGATAATTCATAAGTACAAGTGTAGGGAAAGAACTCTGAGCAAGTAGTAATATAAAAAATAAAACAGGGAAAGTCTATATGGCTTCCTGAACATTCTAATCAGTCTACCCCTAAGAAAATCATCAAATCTCTAGGAGAGTGGAAAATTCCAAAGTGCTCTGGGGCTTGCTTGAAGGATTTATGATTTTCTATCATGCACATTATAGATATGTTTGCCAGGGTAAGATCTAAAGGAGGTAGAAGAATCACATCTCACTCAGGGAAGAATCTAGTATCACATTTTCTCATGAGATAAATATCTGGATTCTGTGACTTCACTGCAGAAAGTGAATACTGAGGGGCAGGTCCTAGGATGTCTGCATCACCAATCAACATTCAGCAATCATATGCCTCTTAATCTATGCCAAGGAATAAAAACAGAATACAGACAAGAACAGAAAGCATGGGTCCCACTGTCAACCCAGCTATTTTGGGAGGTAAAATTTATAATAACTAGTAAAAGTGGAATTCAATGAAGAGTCAAATATGAGCCCCCACTACTACCCAAAAAGACCTATTCTGTATTTCTCCTGTAAGCCGGGAAGTAGATTTAGCTGAGTGTGAATAAAGTTTATTTGTGATGTTAGAAGTGAGGTACCAAGCAATAGAAAGCAGAGTCAGTTCCTGACTTAGGGGATGTTCACCAGTATCTAAGAAAGCTGCAGAAGGGAGCTCCTGCCTCACGAGACCCAGCAGTCTAAAACATAGGCGGAAGTTACTGTAGGAACCACAGATCTCTCTTCCCTCTCACTTATTTTCCCCTTACCATTTTTTCCTCTTTTTCCCAACCTTTTGCCCTAGGATCGGACATGTATTTTTGCCCCCAGGAATAGAAGAGACTGCTCTTGGGGGGGGATGTGGGTATTATTACTACTGTAGTTGCTTTTGTCTTTGTATCTCATTGCAGTTTTTTATACAAGCACGTGCCTGCATGAGACCCACCACAAATTTGGCTTTCTTACCATGAGTTGTTTATGTTGATATTAACAATTAAATGGTGGCTCAGAGGACTAAACCCTTTGAGCCAACTAGGAAGAAATGATGGTAAGTAGTAAGAAATAATGACAAGTGCTAGGAAAGTACATAGGAAAGACAGATCACTGGCCTCGAAGTAATCAGAGAAGCTTGCAGGGCTTTTTTTTATTTGTGTTTGAGACAGAGTCTCACTCTGTTGCCTAGGCTAGTGTGCAGTGGCATGGTCATAGCTCACTGCAACCTCAAACTCCTGAGCTCAAGAAATCCTCCTGTCCTGGCATCCCTAGGAGCTGGGGCCACAAGTGTCAGGTGTGCACCACTATGCTCTGCTAATTTTTCAAATTTTTTGTAGAGATGGGGTCTCACTATGTTGCTCATGTTGATCTCATATTCTTGGCCCCAACTAATCCTCCCGCTTCAGCTCCTAAAGTGCTGGGATTACAGGCTTAAGTCACAGTGCCCAGCCATCTTGTGTTTTTTTGATAGCCTCTGTTTTTCCAGACAGCTTCCATGAAAATAAAAAACAATAAAAAAAGAAAGCCACAGTGTCAGGAGTGTACAAAATCCCTGGATACTTGGCCTTTAATATTTAAAGGCTCAGAAAACTGTTGGACCACAGCATGATTTGGGAAATCCACTATGACTATCCCTTATCAACTCCTTTTGGAAGAATGAGTAGGGAAGAGAAAAGAAAAACCTAAGCATTTGGGTTTTAAAAAAAAGCTTCATGTAGGCATGAGAATTGAAATGCTGCAAGTAGAAAACATCTACAGAGGCTGGGCGCGGTGGCTCACGCCTGTAATCCTAGCACTCTGGGAGGCTGAGGCAGGCGGATCATTCTGAGCTCAGGAGTTCGAGACCAGCCTGAGCAAGAGCGAGACCCCGTCTCTACCAAAAATACAAAGAAATTAATTGGACAGCTAAAAATATATAGAAAAAATTAGCCAGGCATGGTGGCACATGCCTGTAGTCCCAGCTACTTGGGAGGCTGAGGCAGTAGGATTGCTTGAGCCCAGGAGTCTGAGGATGCTGTGAGCTGGGC
>CAUYSK010117409.1:0-10009 GCA_963575035.1 Avahi laniger
CTGGTTCCCTTTTATTTCTAACTTGAAACACGTGTTCCTGGCTTGTGGTTCAACTAGTGTTTTCCCAGCCTGTCAGAATGGCCATTGCAGGTTGAGAACCCTTCATGAGAAATAAAGCTCTCCATTTTTTAAAAAATTATAAACCTCATTTTTTTTTTAATTAACAAATTGATCAGCATGAAGAGATCCAGGGAGACCCCCAGTTTCCCCCAGTGTGTTCGGAGGTCAATGCACCAATGTCTGCACAAACCCATTGTTAGATCAAGTCGTCTCCCCGACCTCACCAGGAGAGCCTAGGGTAAGCTCCCCTGGATCCAAGATATCCCATTTTTAGGATGAAGATCTCAGAGACTTTATTTCTCTCCACCCCTTCCCTTCCTTTCTCCCCAGATCCAGTTCCCTCCATTCTGGATCCCTGGATGGAATGTTGTTGCTGATTCTGGGTTTGGAGGGGACCTAGTTAGACTCAGCTGATCCATAAGGATTTGTGAGCATGCTCATGTTACTGGCATATTATGGGACATTATGGGCACTGGAAGGGACTCTTTCGTACCGTAAGTTATAAAAAAAAAAAAACCTTACTTCCAAAGAAATGGTCTCTGATTTGCTGCCAACAGAGACGTTAGGGACTAACATGTTTAAAAACTACAAAAATTCTTGTCCTAAATAGAGCAAACCTGAAACAATTTAAACTTTGCTGGCCACAGTAAAAATCTTAGTAGATCTCCAGTTTATCTGTGTGCTCAATTAAAACAAAGAGACTATCAAACTTTCCAAAACAATAAAGATCATGATATAATTAGAATACCAGTCTTCCAAATGGGATCAAGAGTCTTTCATAGCCTCCCTTAAGGAGGATGATTTAAAGTTAAAAGAGACTCCAAAAAAAAAAAGCACATCTGAAATATTCAGAGTCAACTCTCCTTTTGTACCTCTTCTCCCATGTCTGCTCCTAAACAGTCGTTTTTTTTCTTCCCAAGTGGGTTCAAAAAAATTGCTCCAAATGTTGACCTTTGTTTTTATCAATAACAGCTCATACAATGGGACACAGCTGCTTAACTAAACTAACTTACTCACAGAACTAAGAAATTGACTGAAGAAGATATGGGATGATATGTTTAAATTTTGCTTTGTTTTCATTTATCCCAATTTGGGTTTTTTTCCACTCTTTTGTCTATCTCTGATAAGCTCCAAAACTATTAGCTTGGCTTTTAATATGTATTAATAAAAGTTTTTAACTTCGAAGTGGAGAGTAAGGAAATTAGAAATCTTTTGCCCCAAGGTATATTTCTTTAACATATTTTGAAGTACCTACTGCAAAGCTGTCTTTTATGGAAAAAAAAAATTTACTTGTTCCATTTGCAATGGCATGGTTTAAATCCAGCTGTCCTTTTGAACTGGTGAGTTTCGCCATTCTCATGGCTAGAGTTTTAAAATCAAGGCTATAGGGTCCTTATATTAATATATACATGTGTAAGTCACAAATTAAGCCCAAATGCTTTTAAAGTTCATGTGACTTTAGTAATTTTTAATATAGTTTTAAAATCATTGGTAAAGTAAAATAAAAATGTCTCCAAAATTGAATTTAGACACTTTCACCTTAACCTGTTGGTCAAGCATATCAAATACTATTTCTTGCTAGATGTTTGAAGGTCATAAAATTATTCCTGTAGTATTTTTAATACTTGCTAGATTTGACTATGAGCTTATGGATGGTATCTGTGTAGTTTCAAAATTCTTGTCAATAATTTAAGATCTTAAAGTCATGTTAAATTAAAAAGGATAATCATAAAGTGAGTCATTTATAAGTTAAAATAATAAACTTTTTTTTTTTTTGAGATAGTCTTGCTCTGTTGCCTCGGCTAGAGTGTAGCGGTGCCAGCCTAGCTCACAGCAAACTGAAACTCCTGGGCTCAAGTAATCCTCTTGCTTCAGCCTCCAGAGTAGCTGGGACTACAGATGCACACCATCACCCCCGCCCCCGCTAATTCTTTCTATTAATATTTTTAGTAGAGACAGGGTCTCTTGCTCAGGTTGGTCTGGAACTCCTGACCTCAAGCAATCCTCCCACCTCGGCTTCCCAGAGTACTAGGGGTGAGCCACTGCGCCCATCTAATAAACATTAATTATTAAATATAACTTTACATTTAAATACTTTGACATTTTATTTGTATATAATATAGAAAGCTAAATATATTTAGATGTACTAATAAAATTGGGGGTGATTATAGTTAAAGGTTACTTTAATTTCCTAGGTTTTTCATTGAAAATGGGGACTGCTGAGAGTTAACATTGTAATTAATATATATAATTAAAACTGTTAGATGTAAGAAAAATTTTATATATATGTAAATTGGATTTTTTTGGTTAAAAAAAGGTTATAAAAAGACATGTAGTTTTGTTGACTAAAAAAATAACTTTGGGCTGGGCTTGGTGGTTCACACTTGTAATCCCAGCACTCTGGGAGGCCGAGGTGGGAGGATCACTTAAGCTTAGGAGTTCAAGACTAGCCTGAGCAAGGGTGAGACCGGTCTCTACCAAAAAGAAGTTTAAAAAAAAACAAGCAGGGAGTTGTGGTGAGTGCCTGTAGTCCCACGAGGAGGCTGAGGCTGAAGGATCTCTTGAGCCCAGGAGTTGGAGGTTGCAGTGAGCTACAATGTCACCACTGCACTCTAGCCAGGGAGACAGAGTGAGACTGTCTCAACGAAATCAAACAAGGCAACTGAACACCCCTCCTCACAGTCCCCCACTCCTTCATATAAAAAAAAATAATAATTTTGCCTGATTTAGAGGTTTTTAATATGGTTTTAAAATTAAATAAAACTCAATGAATATAAAAGTTCAAAATGGTAAAATTTTAAAAGGTTTATAGAAATATTACCTTATGGTCAAATTAATTAAGATCAAACAGATCTGTTTATAAAGTTCTACTAAAATTAGTTTTAACATTTAATACACTAATGCAAAGATAAAAATTGGTTTTCTCTTTTAAACAATTTTCATGTAATAGATGGAATAAAAGATTTTTGTTCATTTTTTGAGTAAACTACAGAAAGAAAAGAGAGGGGAGATAGAATGAGAAACAGATTGAGTTTGCCTCTTTATTTTTCAAATTGTCTCTATTAGGTCTTACTGTTTGGAAAACCGAGTAGCCTCTCCATTGAAATGCTTTTGTTTTTGAGACAGGGTCTCACCCTGTCACCCTAGCTAGAGTGCAGTGGCAAGGTTATAGCCCCCTGCAGCCTCCAACTCCTGAGCTCCAGGGATCCTCCTGCCTCAGGTGTGGGCCATCACACCCAGCTTATTTTTCTATTTTTGTAGAGATGAGGTCTCAAGGTAGCTCAAACTGGTCTCAAATTCCTGACCTCAGGTGATCCTCCCACCTTGGCCTCCCAGAGTGCTAGAATTACAGGCATGAGCCACTGCACCTGGCCAGGGATAAAGTTCTTGCCTTTAAAATCTTTGAATTATCACTTTGACAAAATAAATGAATTATTTTATAGTAACCTGTGATCCTATTTTATGACAAGTGTTTTAAACCTTTGATATTTGACAAACTTTCCAAAATTAAAATGCTAAATTCAGTCTTTCAACCTTAAACTAGTTTTTTTTAAATATTACGGCCGCTGAAAGTCTAAGAGAAAAACATTTGGCTTATTTGGTATGTTAAAGCTATACAGGAAGCATTGTCAAATATGAAATGCTATTTAATTTCCTTCGTGTTATATTTACATAAACATGTTAGTAATATATATTCCAACATTGTATGAGATCCCTAAAATTCTGATATATCTTAATTAATGTTATCAGTAATAATTATGGTCATTATGTTAAATTGTTGTATGCCATGAAAATAACCAAATTTCTTTGTCAATTGTCTCTTTAACCATGGCTATTCTAAGATTTTGTCAGTTATTATTTCATTTTAATTTCTCTCAAAAAAAAAATCAGAACAGTTTTCAGCTGGCTATTGTCCAAAATTTGCTTCTTCAAGGAAATTTATAGAAAGGACTCTGACAGGGACCTTTAAATATAGGTCCAATAACATTAGAGATCATCCCATTGAACTAAAAAAAAATCTTCCAAGACTAACTAAAAAGCTGATGCATTGATGACACTTGTTAACTCAACCTTAAACAAAACAGGTTGTAATTTTCTTCCTGATATTTTTAGTTGGCTCTCTAATAGAATAGGTCCCTTTTTCCCATTGTTATACCCAAATTCTCTTTTAATTGTCAAATTATTAATGTTATTTATCTCTTATTTTACTTCTGAGAAAACCAGAATCATGATATTCTGAATACTAGAGATGATTCAACGAAGCCTACAGATTTTCCTCATCTAAAATCCCACTGAACCTGATTCGTTTTCCATTGCCAATGCCTGCTACGATACAAGCAGCCCTTCTCCCCTCTAGGCCCAGGGACTTTCACAGAAGACGGAGGCACGTGAGATTGTAAGGGCCAGTTTAAGGGACAGAATTAGTTCATACCCTCCAAATCAAGGACAGGCACACACACACACAAGTCTCTAAATTCCTTAATTCAAATGGTCTTAACAAAAGCTTATGTTTATGTAACTAAATGCTACAAGTCTATAACTAAGATCAAGACTTATAATTTGATCATTTGTTTTAGGCTTTTGGTTTTCAACTATGTTGCTTGAAAGGTTGAGAGGTTAATGAGTGCCTGTGTACCCCCATTCTTGTCTGGCTCAAAATGTTTAATTGACTATAAACCTTTATGACTCTAAACCTCTCCACCCGACCATAAGGGTCCCACCGAGGGCTTAGATGGACCTGGGACAAATGACCACATCACCATGGCAATGATGAGACAAAATAAAGTTTGGCCATCACTGTTGCCTCTGGCATACAGTCCCCCCACAAAGAGGGGACTGTGAACTAAAGACAAAATCCTAAACCCCCCAGCTAACTGAATAAACCCTTCTCATTCAAGGGGACCCAGAAAAAAAAGTCTTATAACTGAGTTCCCAGCCATGACAGGATGGAACATATAAAGCACAATTTACACATGTGTGTTTTCTCTTCATAAATATTCATGACTCCTATAGCTGGTTAAATATTTACAGTTAGCCACCCCGCTCAGTATAAAGTCCTGTTCCCTTTTATCTCTAACTTGAAACGTGGTGTTCCTGGCTTGTGGCCTAAGAGTAGTGTTTTTTCAGCCTGTCAGAATGGCCACTGCAGGTTGAGAATCCTTCATGAGAAATAAAACTCTCCATTAAAAAAAAAAAAAAATATATATATATATATATAAACACTGTGTTTTTTAAAAATTAATATTTCTCTGCCCAGTTCATGGGAACTACTCCATTCTGGGATGGCAAATAAAAGCGAATTAACATCTTTAAACTAAATTAGTTGCAAATCTGTCTTTTGACAGACCTTTATCGGCCAGAAATCTACATGCAAACTTTACTAAGGAGCCTTTCTTTATCATTGATTACATTTCCATAATTTGCCACCCTTAGAGACTCGAAATCCTTTCACTTTGTCTCGTCACTTCTATAACATTTTATTGCTCTTTTTTGAAGATATGTTATAAGCCTGAATTCAAAGCCACCTGCTGGAGATTTATTCATTTCCCTGGTATCTCCTTGGTATATGTGAGGTACACATGTTATTAAACTTTCGTTTAGTTTTTTTGTTGTTGTTGTTTGTTTTGTTTGTTTTGGATAATATGTCTTTTGTTATAAGGGTCTGCCACAACTAAAAACTCAGAAGAGTAGAGGAAAAATTATATTTTTCCTCCCCTACACATCATACAGTTGAACATTATGCACGTATTAAAAAGAAGGTTGGGACCAGCATGGTGGCTCATGCCTGTAATCCAAGAAATTTGGGAGGCCAAGGCAGGAGAATCACTTAAGGCCAGCAGTTCTAGATCAGCCTGGGTAACCTAGCAAGACCCTAGTCTCTACAAAAAATAAACTGGGTGTGGTAGTGCCCATCCATAGTACTAGGTACTCAGGACGCTGAGGCAGGAGGATTGCTTGAGCCCAGTAGTTCAAGGCTGCAGTGAGCTAGATTGTGCCACCACACCAGAATGTTGAGTCTATAGTATCCTGACATTATTGGCTGAGAACAGCTGATGGCTGAGTGATGGGTATATGATCTCATTTCTGTAATTATAATACCTCAACCAGACAAACAGAAAAGAATAACTGGTATATGAACATGAAGAACGGTATGGATATAAGGAAAGTAAGTTGGATACAAAGTAAGGTTGAACTGGGAGAAAGAGAGCTGAAAATCCAGGGCAAAAAAAGCATTCATTCTTTGGACAAATGTTTGACTTTCTTCTAAGTGGCAGGTGATGTTTTAAGTGCTTGGGAAAAATCAGTGATTGAAATATTTTTTAAAAACATTAATCAAGCTGACATTCTAGTGTAGAGAGACACACGATAATTAGAATAAACAAGTAAATGATGTAATATATAGGTTGGGATAAGAGGAATAGGGAATGAGTTGCAATTTTAAATAGAATGGCCAGGGTAGGCCTCATTTGTAGATGGTATTATATTTAGGCAAACGCTTGCAGGAAGAGAGGAAGTGGGTCATGAGGGTATCTGGGTAAAGAGTGTTCTAGGCAAAGAGAAAGCCTGGCATGTTTGAGAGACAGCAAGAAGGCCGGTGAAACAGAATGGAAAAGGGGAGTGGAGGTGTTAATAGAACAAGATGCATGTCCTACAGGAAATAAACACACTCCTTAGGAACATTAAAAATATGAAGATTAAGTCCCCTTTTTCACTACATCCAGAAATTGCAAAGAAAAAACTAAACTGTGTATCTTTTACTTTCCATTTTCCAAACTACATGATGACCACAATATCTCAGTGTGTTAAGTCCAATAGGCCCTTAATAAGCATTTGTTTGCTGATTATAATTGGTCATGTTAGGGACCTTAACCCAAGTATCATATTTGGAAACTCTGTGGCACTGAAACCTTCTGAAAGAGTTTACTAGAAGGGCGCTTTGGTGCAAAGACAGCTAGAAGACTTGCCAAGTGGGAGGCAGAGGGCTCTCTCATTCTGCACCATCACTCATTCAAAATAAGAGTGCCATGGAAACTCAAAAGGGTTTTTTAAAAATCATGGGGGAAAAGATGTTACCATATATATGAAGTGTAACATTAGGTCAATGGAGTGTTGTCCAGGAAAGCAGTGTCCTTAGGAAGCTAAATACTGAAGAAGATTCTCTCCTTGACCAAATTCTAGCCAGGCTCCTCTGAGCCCTCTTCTCAACTAGGCCTCAACCTTGGCCTGTAAAGACTGGAACAAAACACTAACATAGTTTCTAACAGCTCAAAGATGCCTCCCTAGGTTGACCCTAACCCCCTGAAAGTACGCACCTGAGAAAACTCAGGGCTGCCAAAAGAATTGACTGTTTGTTCCAACCAATATCTGAAGATAGGGCCCCATCCCCAAGCCTCTGTGGGTGGTTAGGTTAACAAACCCACACAGGTTTCACATGGACCAATCCCCACTTCCTGCTTTTTGTAATTTTTTTGTTTTCTTGATTCCACTGAGCCCCTGCTCACTCCTTTCCCTATTCCCTTCTTCTCTTTTAAAATGCTCAGTCACCACCGTACAAATGGAAATTCAGTTCAGTTCATGCTGGACTTTTTTTTCTATTGCAATAATATATTACTGATTGAAATCTGTCTTTATAAATTTAGTGTCCAGCTTTATCTTTGACCATACTGAGATGCAAAATTATGCCATGGTTCCATACTTTTTTTTTCCTTCCTTGAAACTGCCTTGAAGATAATCATTTTCATACCTTCTTTCTTCTTTCATTTTTTTCTTATTCTAATTGCCATAATCGAAATGATATTTATTTTATCTTAGGTAAGACAGGAAATTCAGAAGCAACATAAGAAAAGATAAACAAATTTGACTACATAAAACTTTAAACATTTTAAAATGGCAAAGGATAGAATTTTAGAAGTGGAAAAAAATGCATGTGAGAAATATTATATTTGCCACTGTCTTGTGCAGGCACATGCCTGTAGTCCTAACTACTCAGTAGGCTGAGAAGGGAGGATGGCTTGAGCCAAGGTGTTTGAGGCCAGCTGGGGCAACATAGCAAGATTCTGTCTGTAAAATAATAATAATATTTGCCACTAATATGACCACAGAATTGTGGGTAATATCATAAATATATAAAATACAAAGAGCTCTACTTCCAGAGAGAAGCCAGAGTAAAAAAAGAAAAAAACAAAAAATGAGAGCTCTATAAGAAGTAAACAACTCAATATAAATAGACTAAGTATATGAATAGGTAATAAGCAATTTACAAAAGAGAAAATGCCAATGATCAAAAAAATATATATAAAAAGACTCTAAACTCCAGTAGTAGTTTAGATAAATGCAAACTAAAACAAAGAGATACCATTTTTATATTTATAATATTGGCAAAAATTAATGACTAATAACATCTTAGTGTAAGATTAAATGGAGCTGGGGTGGAGAAGGGATCAGGAATTGACTTCAAACATTATTGGTGGGGATGTGAATGACTATAACCTTTATCTATGAAGATTATATATACCATTCAGTTCAGTAATCCCATGTTTGGGAATCTGTCCTACAGGAATAAAAGAATCAGTTTATAAAGATATATGTAAGCAGGATACTATTGCAACACTGTTTGTAGTAGGGGGAAAAAAGTGGAGGAAACTGAATGCCCATCAATACCATTTACGATAGTTAATTTAATTTACTATTGAATAAATTGTGGAACATTCACTCTATGGACTATTTTACAGCTATTAAAAACTATTAATGAGGCTAGGCACAGTGGCTCACGCCTGTAATCCTAGCACTCTGGGAGGCCAAGGCGGGAGGATCGCTCGAGGTCAAGAGTCTGAGACGAGCCTGAGCAAGAGTGAGACCTTGTCTCTATTAAAAATAGAAAGAAATTAGCCGGACAACTAAAAATATATAGAAAAAATCAGCCGGGCATGGTGGCACATGCCCGTAGTCCCACCTCCTCAGGAGCCTGAGGCAGAAGGATTGCTTGAGCTCAGTAGTTTGAGGTTGCTGTGAGCTAGGCTGACGTCATGGCACTCTAGTCCGGGCAACAGAGTGAGACTCTATCTCAAAAATAAAATAAATAAAAACTATTAATTAGATCTGTATTGTTGAACTGCAAAATACTTAGTAAGTTTAAGTGAGAAAAGCAAGTTGTGGCCATGTGGGGTGACTGACATCTGCAATCTGCATGCACAGCACTAGGGGATGCTGAGACTGGTGGACCTCTTGAGTATAGAAGTTCAAGGCTGCAGTAAGCTATGAAAATGCCACTACACTCTTGCCCAGGAAACAGGGTGAGACCCTGTCTCAAAAAAAGAAAAAAACAAAACAAAACAAAACAAAACAAAAAAACCAAGTTGTTAAGAAATAGCTATGGCATAACCCCATTTTTGGAAATAATTAAAAATCTCAAGTACTTATTATACATGTGTATCTGTATGCATATAATGTAAAATGTGGAAGTTTACAGATTAATCTGTTAATGTGAGTTACTTGAAGAGGAGGAGAACAAGGAAATTATTAATATTTTCCACATATATCTATATTGATTTACTTGTAACAGTAAGCATGTATTACTTTTGTAACTTAAAAAACTATACTAAAAAATACTTGTGTAGGCCTGGCGCGTTGGCTCATGCCTGTAATTCTAGCACTCTGGGAGGCTGAGGCGGGTGGATCGCTCAAGGTCAGGAGTTCGAGACCAGACTGAACAAGAGTGAGACCCCCGTCTCTACTAAAAAAATAGAAGGAAATGATACCGACAACTAAAAATATATATATATAGAAAAAATTAGCCGGGCACGGTGGCGTGGCACATGCCTGTAGTCCCAGCTACTCGGGAGGCTGAGGCAGGAGGATCGCTTGCGCCCAGGAGTTTGAGGTTGCTGTGAGCTAGGCTGACGCCACGTCACTCTAGCCCGGGCAACACAGTGAGACTCTATCTCAAAAA
>CAUYSK010117414.1:0-11060 GCA_963575035.1 Avahi laniger
TCACTCAGGGTTGACTGACCAAATTCAGCCTATATTCGAGACTCTCGGTGGATCTAGTTGGGGAGAAGGAAACACAAATTTGCTATAAGTTAGACATTTATTTATTAATTAATTATTAAGCACCTACCAGGAATTTTTCTGGGCACTGAGGATAACACATCAGTTAACACAATGTAGCGAGTTTGCTAAAACAAAACAAAAACAAACCAATTAATTATTATGTTAGAAGGTAGTAGATGTTATAGAAAAAAAAATGAAGCTAGAAAGAGGGACTGGGAGTACAGTGGGGAGAAGTATTGCAGTTTTTTACGGGGTTGTCACTGAAAGCCTAGCTGAGAACACAACATTTGAGCAGCTGTGAAGAAGTGATGAACAGGTAAGTTGATACCTGGGGAAAAGTTCTTGGGAGAAGGATCACCTAGCAAAAGGCCCTATGGCAGAAGCACACCCATGTGTTTAAAAAAAAAAAAAGAAGAAGATCAATGTTTCTGGAGCAGAGTCAAACCCAGAGGCCAGGAGGAGGTGAGGGGATAATGGTAGAGATCTAAATGGAGCACCAAATGATGTAAAGTCTCACAGGCCTTTGAAGTAGTCTGGCCTTTGAAGCACTCTCAGTGAAATACAGCGCCTTTGGAAGGTTTTCAACAGAGGAGTACTGTGACGGAACTTCAGTTTTGAAAGGTCACATTAGCTTTACATTGACAGTAGCTTGTGAAGGGGAAAGGGTAAAACATGGAAAACCTGGCAGGAGATTACAGTGACATGGATGAAACTGTAGCAGCTGAGATGAAAAATAAAAGTGGTCATGTTACAGATATATTTTGAAGGTAAAGCCAAAAATATTATTGACAGATTGAGTAGAGACTGTGAGAAAAAAAAACGGAGTTGAGGATGTTGTTTTCATTATCTACTGCTGGGTGACAAAATTTACTGACTTTAAAAAAAATTCAGCAGTCTGTGCTGGGTTCAGTTGAACAGTTCTGCTCTACACAATGTCCAAGACAGTTTTGGCACTTACATATCTGATACCTAAGCTGACATTGGCTAAGACAACTGTGGTGGCTGAGCCTCTGTCTTCACGTGGTATCTCCATGTGGTTAGCTTAGGCTTGAGTATGTTATGGTGGTCTCAAAGTATTCAGAGTTTTTACATGGACACTAAACTGGGTTGAAAATTCCAGAATATCACATCTGTCACTTTCTTTTTATGAGACAAAATCACAAGGACAGAACATAGACTCCGCATCTAGATGAGTGGAGGGAAGAAACTGATTATGACCAGACTATCTACCAGAGATATGTCCAAGGTCTGTGGACTGGGCAACTGGATGTATGAAGTTGCAATTAAGTGAGTTGGAAAAGACCCCCACCGGAGAGGTTAGAGGAAGCCAAGGTGAGTGGTGAGTGAAGATGTCAGGTAGGCAAAGGAATATCCAATCTGGAATTCTGGGGAGAGGTCTGGCTGGATGTGCATATAGTGAGTTAGCAGCATATTCGTGGTATTCAAAGACACAAGACTGGTGAGAACAGCAAAGGGGTAAATATAGAAAAGAGAATTCTAAGGGCTGAGCTCTAGAACACTCTCACAATTTAAGTCACCAGCCAAATTGACTGGGAAGAAATGATTAGTGAGGTAGTTAGGCTGAGTGGTTTGAAATCCAGAAAAGAAAATGTTTTCAGTAAGAAGTAATCGGTTGGGTCAAGTGCTCTTTAAGGTTCGTGTTAACTAAAAATTCACCATTGGACTCAGCATCGTGGAGGCTCTTGGAGACTTTGACAAAAACAAACAAGACTTTGTGTCCATCAGCTTTTGGGTCATGCCTTGATCCTGCATGGTTAATTCAGGGAAGAGCCCAGGAGAGGATGGGACCTAGAATTATACAGCCACATGCATATAAGATAGCCACACAGTGAGAAGGACTCTAACATGAAGCCAAAACACAGCCCTGCCAGTCAGTTGGAGTTTCCAACACAATCCAGGAGTAGATAGTATTGAATAATCCAGGCAGATGACCAGCATCACACAATTTTGTCAGCATGTGGCAGTTAAGACCATTAAATTCTTAAACTAAGTGCCAAGATTTAATTCCTTCAGAGAGCAAAGATTGGGGGGAGGGGGAGAATTTGAAGCAGAGAGGTGTTGAGGTTACTGAGACAAGAACTCAGACAAGAGATTAATCCACCAGACCACTGTGTGGGAAGAGCACAGAAACACAAGTAAGCAAAACACACACAAAAATGGGTTGTTGTTCCCCAAGCCTGTTTCATACATTAGCTACAACTTAGTCTGTGTGAATTTCAAGTGTTTTACTAAGAGAAGGAAGGGGAGGGGATGAGGTTGAAGCTGGGACCTGAAGGCGCGTGAGAGTGTGGGGCACAGGTGAAGAGTATAGAATGGATGGGGGTTCAGAGGGGAGAGGCACAGAAAGACACAAGTCAACTGCTCACCCCAACCTACTGGACCAGATCCTGAGCATATATAGGTTATGTCATTTAGCACCAGTTATACTCCACACAACTTATTATGACTAGCAATCAAAAAACTGCATAGCATTGACTCTGATATCTTCATCTTAAACTGGAGAAAAAAAAATAAATGGCATCAGCATTCTGCAAAGAGCAGGAGTGAGGATGAGATCTGAAACTGGATAACTGTGACTGATTACCTGCTTCTCCAGTCTGCACTCTCGACAGGTGCATAGTTTCTCTGTAGCATTAACAGCCGTTAGCAGGCAGCTAACTAAGACAATTGAAAGAGACAGCTGAGCAGACACTTGCTAGTTTTCCTTTAATTTACTTCCTTTTACTACATGGGTTTGGAACTGAGATGAGAAAATCTTGCTACCTGAAAATAATTTAGTATGAAAGTGTTTCTTTTCAGAAAATCATTTTTCTTAGTTTAATAGAAACATCTGTAGAGTTGTGTGCACTCTCTTCCAGTGTGAGGTGCCAGGAAATTAATCCTGGAATCATACTGGGGAAAGGGTAAGACCCCACACTCTGTCTTGGCCAAATATCTACCGGCACCATCCCTGCTGCTGCCCCAGAAGCTGTTGGGGAAAACAGTTCAAGTCTCCCAGGAAATCTGCCAGTGGTTAATAATCTTTCTTTCTGGGAGATTCTTCTTTATCCTTCACCTCCATTTCTCTTGCTGCAGTTCAATCTTCCCAGTAGAGTTATGAAAGAACATTACAGCCTTTCCAAGGGAGATGAGCCTTGCAGCCTCAATTTCCAATGTGGCAAAAGTCATGACTGTGTCAAAACTGCCACTGAGATTCTTCATTGACACCAAAGCCATCCATTAACCTGTCCCTGGAGTTAATGGTGGTGACGGCAAATGGAACTTACAAAGAGTCTCCATGATTGCCCTAAGCAAAGATTTCAATCAGGCATGAAAGCCCTTAAAAAGGTATCACAGAAAACAGAGAAGAAAGCTGCTTTTTACTGCAGAGAAATCAAATCCACTGTAGAAAAATTCCATCATAGGATTGAAGGAAGCTGACTCTCCTCAACATTATAGATGAATTTGATGTTCTTCTAATGGTCGACAAATAACGTATAGGAAAATAGTGCAAATATACCGTGATATTAAGATTCAAGATCTTTCTCAGACTGCCTGAGGTATCATCCTGCTCTATGACTTTCTAGCTTTAAGGTCCTGGGAAAGTTAATCAATCTTTTTCTGCCTCAGTTTTGTCATATACAAAATAGAGGTGATAATAATACCAGCTACACAGGGAGACTATGAGGATTAAATATGTTCAAATGCTTAAAATAATGTGTCAAATTGCAAATATTGGCTATCATATGAGGCACTGAATAGACTTCATTATTTGTATACATTGACATATACACCATATGTCTACAAATGTAAGTTCTACTGTGGACTTTATACCTCTTTATTTCTTTAGTAGCTTTGAGCAAATGTCTGTACCTTTCATTAGCACAGAGTTGATAAATATATATTTGGACATCATTCTTTTCGTTTTCCTTTTATTCCTGTGGCAGACATAGGTTAATTACAGCCCTCTTACACCCTGAGGCCTGAGTAGGTTTTAGAATTCTTGAGGACACATTCTTCCCAGCAGCCACCATCAATTAGTCAAGTGTTGACATGCAAATTAAAACTTATTTGACCTCTTAGCTTGGGATCATACAAGCTTTTAAGGGAATGATTGTTCCCACCCTCAGCCACCTCAGACTATCCCACCACAGTCTCACCCAGAGCCGTGCTTTGCCACAAAGTTTTCAGCATTGAAAGGATGCTACAAAAGGCTGCACTTGGAATAGTCCTTGTGCATCTATCACAAACAGCAGCCTTATAGGGAGCCACAGCTGAAGAAGGGATTTGCTTGACCTGAGAATCCACTATGAGTGCTTGCTTTTGGTCAGTGTGCATCAGTATCCTGGGCTCCTTCTTATTCAACCAAAGATGCTGGCTAACAAGGTATACTCAGACTTCTGTGGGCAGACAGAGATGAGGAAGTCAGTGCCAGTGCACAGCAAGTGTTTCTTTCCATGCTATGCACCAAGGAAGCTCCCAACAAGTTTCTTGTTCCCCACACCAGACCTCAAAAGTATGTCTCCTAGGCATTCAGGCCCTGGTTAACCAGCAGAGGGTCAAACTCCTGCAATAATGAACCCACACCCAAGATTATGGCATTATTAATAATAACTCATTATTATAAGGGTGAGGTTCTCATGACCTAATTACCTCTTATGAATTCCACTTGTTAATACCATGACAATGGAAACTAAATTCCAACATAAGTTTTGGAGGGCACAATCGTAGCCTGTGTGACTTTGGGCAAATTATTTGGTTTTTCTGAATTTCAGTTTTCTCATTGGCTGTTATCAAACTTACATGTGTCAGAGGGCTTGGCACAGGCACTGCTACATAGTAAGTTCTGGCTTTTGTGGTAATTATTGGATTCTTTTGTTTTGTCTTGTTTTCTGTTAAAGTGATAGGAAGAGAATAACTAAGAGAATAAGTACCACAGGTAGATTCTGAGTTTCAGTGAATCTCAAAGAATTCACCTGCAGTTACCCATGAATATCCTGTCCCTGTTACATAAAAAAGACTCTTTTTTAAAAATCTTTCAGCAATAAATGACTTTTTAAGAATATTGATAGGATTGTGTTATATTTTAATATGCAAAATATTCAGTAAGAAGACACCTAAGAATCACTTGGCAAGTTCTTATCTTTGATCAGTCATCATCTTTTGCTCACATTTAATCACTTACCTTGAAAAAAATGCCTGTTTAATTCAGAAGGCTATGGAATGATGAAAATGTCATGTGGTTGTGCTTAGATTACAAATGGTTAAGGACAAGATGTAGACTAAATTTTAAATATCAAAACAAGATTCCTATAATTCTTAAGAAGCATAGTAAGTTATTTATAAAATAAATAATGTGTCAAATATTCCATAAATAACAAGCAGTTAGGTAAAGGATAACTCACAATGATCTGGGCCACCATCATACCCAGTGTGGAACCAGATAAAAAGTCCAGCCAGTGTGGCATTCACTGTGTTCTTTACCCTCCCTTATAGTATAGAGCAGTGGCTAAGAGCATAGACTTTGGAGTCAGGCCTGTGATTAAATTCAGACTTCATCACTTTGCTGTATGTCTTAGCTCATTTTCTGCTGCTATCACAGATTACTGTGGACTTGATAGTAATAAAGAATTTAAGTTTATTTGGCTCACAGTTCTAGAGTCTGGAAAATCCAAGATCAAAAGGCATCATATGGTGAGGGACTTATTACTGCATCATAACATGGTGAAAGGCAGCTCAAGGTGAGGAAACCTATGTAAAACAGAGAGAGAAAAAGAGGGTCAAACTCCTACAATGATGAACCCACTCCCAAGATAATGGTGTTATTCATAATAATTCATTAATATAAGGGTGGAGTCCTCATGACTTAATTATCTCTTACAGGTCCCACTTCTTAATACCATCACAATGGCAATTAAATTCCAACATAAATTTTGGAGGGGACATTCAAATCATACCCCTGTGTGACTTTAAGGAAATTATCTGGTTTTTCTGAATTTCAGTTTTCTCATCTGCTATTGTCAAAATTGCATGTGTTAGAGGGCTGGGCGCCATCACTGCTACATAGCGAGCTCTGGCTTTTGTGATAATTATTAGACTCTCTCAGAATTTGGAAAAGAGTGGGTGGGGATGGATAGTATACAGCCACACTGTTCTTTTCTTTGTAAAATATTTGCACTCATATTCGTCTTTAACACACTTTTTGAAATGCATGTGAAAATTCTTTCTGAGAAAAAAAATATGCAGTAAAAAAAAAAAAAAGAGGCCCTCCTGTCCCTAGTAAGAGATTAATTAATTTGTAAAGGGTTAACAAACTAAATTTCAAACATCACTAGATTTGGACCTTAGCTTTGGCCTGTAAATCGACTCTGATCTGTATCTGAGAATTTTAACCCTCCTCAATTCCTGCTCGTTTTTGGCTTGAATTAAACAAAAAAGAGCTACTTTCAGAGAGAAATCTTCTCTTTCTCATTGATTTCCATCCTACAGAAACAGACTGAAGACTGGCAGCATAGATCTAGGCTCAGATTTGCTCAGTCACTAAACATTTGGGGGGCATCTGCTGTGTGCTGGGTGTCATGGCAGGCGGAGGTTAATATATAACTGCTACACCAACCTCTTCCCCAACCTGCACTCTCTATTTCTGTTAACTGGCCATGAATAGAGGAGCAAGGATCAAAGGACTCAGGGATTAAAAATTAGTAATAACTATGAGGGTTAATAATTTATTATTCATTTATCTATTCACTTATTTAAGTTATCTAGTTATATAGTTATCTAATGTGTGCATTTATTTATTCATTTCTCATAAACAGCTCCATGAGTTAGGTCTATTATTACTTCCATTTTGCAGATGAGATAATTGAGGCATGAAGAAAAGTGCCTTACTTCTCCAAGGCCACACAGCCAGAGATGCCAGAGTCAGGAAATCTGATGCTAGAACCTGTGTCCTTAAGCCCCTTGGCACATACATCCTAAACGTAGGTCAGGGCTTGGGCTGTCATTGCTAAAAAGAATAGATTGAATATCAATAAACAATATTGCTGCCTGGTAATTTAAACTACCAAATTCTGTAAATATAATAGGTAAACATTTTTATGAGACATATTGGATTCATTATAAAGCAGTACTCTTTCAAAAACTTTTGAAATCATTTCTGAGAAAACAGTATGTGCCAAAACACAGAGGAAAAGGCAAGACGTGAGAAAGCAAGATGCCACCCAGACAGTGAGCAGTTGGCTCACACAGGGGTGGGGAACCTGCAGCCTTCTGCTTTCAAGATTGTTCTTTTTCAAACACCAAAGGAGGCAAGAAAAGCTTCATCCTTCTCTGCTGCACCTCTTTTAATAAAAGGATATGTTCTGTAAAATTTGGATTCAGTCAAAAGACTACACTTAAGGACCTAGAAGACCACCTACAGCCTTAAGCCTCATATTCCTCATCCCCTGGGCTGCAATGGGGAACAAAGGCTAGGAAACTACACTGAAACCGGACTGTTAGTGAACTTTCAGTCATACAAAAGGGTTTGAACTTTACACTGTAGGCAAAGAATGGGAGGAGAGCTAGGGAAGTAAGGCAGGGGAAGTTCATCCAGCAAAATCATTACTGAGAACCTCCAAGTGGGCATGATTGTAGGTACCTGAAATACAGTGAATTTGTACCTTCAAGGAGTGTTCAGTCTTAGTGGGGAGCTTGACAATTATACTAGCAATTTTTAATACCCCATAGTTAAGTGTTACAAGGTACTATGAGAACAGTTTTGAAGCACTCCTAACCAACACATTGTGCCTTATGAGAAAATATTAATACTTCTTAGAAACACTCAGAGGTTTGTAATGAGGGGAATTACATGGTTACATTTGTATCTTACAAAGATAGTTATGCTAGTAGCTTTGGCTATTCCAAAGAAATACTGAAGAAAGAAGGCCATTGAGGAGATTACTCTAATAGCCCACATAAAACATGATGACCACTTGAACTGTGAAAATAAGAACTGAGAGGTAAGTATAGAATGAAAGGGGCTTTTGGCAACAGAAAACACAAGGATCTACTGAAAGTGAATGTTGTTGGAAAGAAATTAATGAGAATGACATTAATCTTTCTAGTTTGGTCACCTCAGTGACTGAGTGTTTCAAGTTAGGGAAATAACAAGGAAGAAGAGATAGGGAGGAAAACAGCAAATTTAGTCTGAGCCATGTTAGGTTAGAGGCACCTACAATTGGAGATGTTTGGTGGGCAGCTATAGCCATGTGTCATAAATAGAACGATGCTAGAGACGTAAGTTTCAGAATCCCCAGCATGCAGACTTAAAACCAGATGAGATTTCTCAGTAGAGCGCAGAAGTATAAAGAGAGACAATGTGACAGTGCCTTAAAGCACATGTAAACAAAACAAAGCCAATAAAATAGAGAAATAGGATGCAGCATACCCAGAGAGACGTGAGCACAGGGATTTTGGAGTCAGACTGCCTGAATTCAAAATCCCAGCCCAACCACTTACTAGCTGTGTAACCTTGGGCAAGGTACATAATATCTTTCAGCCTCAGTTTCCTCACCTGTAAAATGGGAACTATTTTAGAAGGTATCATGATGTTTAAATAAATTAGTATTTATAAAAATTTTGTATAATACTAATTTAATAAATATAGTTTACTTTCTGTTAAATGCAAAGTATTATAATTCCTTTAACCCCCAATATCAATCTTCATTTTGTGTTCTATTTTATCTCTACTATGTCTTATTTTTCTGAAGGTTATGGTTTGTTCATCTTTTTCTACTTCTAATTCTAGTGGGTCTTGAATGAAGTATTACTAAATTTTGTACCTATTTCATGGGAAAAGTAAATCTTAGGAAGGATAAAAATCAAATCCATCCCTTTCTTCAAGAAGCAATTATCTTTTAAAAATTCTCTAGGAAAGTTCTCTCTAGGCATATCATAATGTGATCATTTGTTTCTAAGGACTAAATTAATAAAACAATTTTCTTCAAAGGTATGTTTCTCCTAGTAGTTTTCTTCTTTTCCATTTTTTCACCTTTCAGGCTACAGTTACTAAAATAAGCTTTTCATACATTCAAGCATTTTCAGCCTTTAGAGTTAACAACCTGTCTTTGGCATAGTTGTGAGCAGGACCCACTCTGTGCCAGGAACTGTGCTAGATGCCCAAAATACATAATCTCATGTTCTTCCTAACAACCTCTTGAGTTAGCTATGATGTTTGCTATATAATTGACAAAAACGAGGTTATTCAGAATGTCTGAATCATCTCAAGGCTAGGGAAGCTGACCGAATGTAATGAACTGTGACTGAGCAGTTGGTTACAAAACACAGCGTCATTCCACGTGGGCCAGTCGTCACTGTCCTCTGCTGTACTTCCTCATTTTGCAGATGAGAGATAAAATAGGATGTCCTGAGGCGGGCGGCTCCCCACCAAGATTTCCTGCTCTCCTTCACCACGAAAGATACTTGAGAGTCCTGGTACCTCGGACTTGTCTTCTGTGGTTTAAGGTGATCAATGAGCAATAATGTGTCCTTTCCACTCAGTTCTTAGAGCATCAGCAGCAACAACCGCTCATCTGGGCCCGCCAAGTGGCTTAACACAGAACGGTTGAGACTCTCTTGTCTAAGCAGAGCATAGATTTAATATCCTTACCAGTCTTTACAAGACTCTAACTTCGCTTTTTAATTGGAGACGATTGTTCTGATAATATGTCATAGTGATGAAGATAATAAGGATTAGCTCAGAGTCAGGCTTATCCCTGTAAGATCAAGGTGTCGGGATTGGCTTTATGAAGGAGTTAAATTGAGATAAATTTAAAAGATAAATAAGTCATGCATAGGGAACAAAAGGAAAGGGCAGTATTCTGGTATAGAATACCCAAATGCACCAAAGCAAAGCTAACCCAGATACGTCTGGACGAAAATGAGTAATTCTCCTAGAATAAAGGTTTAGTAGGAGAAGTGGTAAAGAGTAATGTGGAAAACTGGTGCAGGCATGTTTGTGAAGAGCTTAAGAGTTTGAGTACCATCTTAGGATTTTTAAATTGTCAAGAAATATGGTAACGTAAAAACAGCATTTTAGGGGAATATATCAGTAGGATCAGAGGCTGAAATGGTGATGCAGAGAAAAAAATCATATTATTCACAATTTCTAAATATGGGAGAATTTCTTGACATGTATTAAAAGTAAAGAATACCTATTTTGAGAGGTTATTTCCACAGGGATTATATAGAATCCCCCTCATTTCTTCGAGCTGATTTCCTTTTGCTCAACAAGATAATTATATTAATATCTTACATGTCGGCACACTTTTTCAGTAAAGGGCATATAGTAAATATTTTAGGATTGTGGACATACACTCTCTATCACAAATATCCAACTTGCTGTAGCACAAAAGTAGCCTTAAACAATATATAAATAAAGCGACATGGCTGTGTTCCAATAAGCTTCATTTAGGGACACCGAAATTTTAATTTCATGCAATTTTAATGCATCACAAAATAGTACTCTTCTTTTGATATTTTCCAACCATTTAAAAATAGCAAAACCATTCTTAGCGTGGGGTTGTACGCAATCCGATGGCAAGCAGGGTTTGTCCTGCAGGCCAGAATTTGCAAACCCTTGATCTATAGAACATCAGTTAGAACTCTCAACCTAGCATCATTTTGCAAACTGTGACTGCTCCTCTGAAGTCTTCTATTCAGCATTTGGAAGGAAATCATTGCAGTGTTGAGTGAAGTAGTGAGAAAAGAAGGGACAACTAGCGAATCAGACTAACCATATGAACTACTGGGGTCAGTGGGACAACATACGTCCTATACACACCAATCCAACAGCTGCTTGTCTGAAACCTTCAGAGAAAAAGAAAAAAATCGATCAATCAATACTACTTCAAACACAGTCTGAAGTCAGCACTTTGGTAATTGCAGAGGGAAAGGCAAAAGTGGTGGGCTTTGCTTTTATTCTGCTTGTCTGTGTGATACCCTTAAGGAAAGCAGTACAA
>CAUYSK010117415.1:0-50760 GCA_963575035.1 Avahi laniger
GCTTGAGCCCAGGAGTCTGAGGTTGCTGTGAGCTAGGCTGACGCCATGGCACTCACTCTAGCCCGGGCAACAGAGCAAGACTCTGTCTCAAAATAAATAAATAAATAAATAAAAATAAAAAACTAAGGGTGATGATAATAACCTGCCTCCCATGAAGATTCTCTGTGGGACCGTATAGGCCAGCTTAGTGATGAAGAACGCAGGCCGGGAAGCAGGCAGACCTAGATTCAAGTGGCTGGGTGACCTCGGGAAAGCAACTTCACCTTCCCAAGCCTCAGGCTCCTCATCTGTAAAATGGGAGTAACAATGAGTGCCTTCCCGCAGGGATGGTCACATGGGTTAATATATGAAACGGTCTGTGCAGTGTCTGGCCTCAGTAAACAGCAGCTGTGACTAATTCTTCAAGTCCTGGGCACACGGGAGGCCAGCATGTTTGCGGTGAGTGACGGGGCTGGAGAAAACATAGCTGACTCTTCCTCGAGGATGGCAGAGGGAAGGGCTCCAGGGTGCCCAAGCTCCGGGGCACCCTCTGCAGGCCGAGCGCTTGACATCCCCAGGCAGGTGCAGAAGGCTCTCTGAAGGGGTCTTTCTGGGCTGCGGCTGACCTCACGCTTGCGCTGTGTCTCCAAGGCACCCACAGAGCCACCTCACTTCATGGGGGACAAAGCTGATGCTCAAGTGGCAAAGGGGCTTGCCTGTGGCCACCCAGCTGGACTCCATGTCTAGCTCTTCTCAACCTGGGAGCCACCTCCTGGACCCAGGACGCCCTCACTCCCATCTCTGGAGGGCCCTGTGGGAGTCCCAGCACTCATCTGTCCACTGAAGATTTTAGAAGCGCTGCCGGAAACCCAGTTCCCCAAACTCATCTGGCAACAGCGTCCCACCTGCTACCAGCGTTTCCCTGGGACACACCACAGGAAATGCTGCAGCCTGCTGCCGCCAGCCGTGAAGGCTTTGTCTTGCCCCGTATGCCCCGGAGAAAGCTCCCCGAGCTGAAGGGGCCCTGTGGGCCTGGGCTGGGGGCAGTTGAGGAAGAGTGGAACCTAGAAGGCAAACTTTCCTGACCTCCACATTTCTGATTCAATGGATATTTATTGAGTTCATGATCTGGGACGGGGGAGAGGGGTTGAGGGAGGTCACACCTGTGAGGAAGGGTGGGGAGCGCTGGACAGCGTGGACCCTGGGGTGAGACAGACCTGGGTGTGAACCTCAACCACTGCAGGTCCAGCTACCCGACCTCTTGGAGTCTGAAGTCCCACCTGAAGTGGACATGCGGACACACCTCGAAGGGGTATGGCTGTAAGGATTCAGCGAGAAAAACAACGGGATCCGGTGTAATCCATGATAGTAATGGCTGCCACCGACAGGAGTCTTTCTTGTTTATTCTCACCACGGCCATGTACCCACAATGATACGCATGTGGCAGATGAGGAGACCGGGACTCAAAGAAAGAGAGGAAAAAGCCTGTGGAACGAGAGGTGGGCCTTGGATCCAAACCTAACGCAGCCTGACAGCAGAATTAGAGCCCTCAGCCCCCGGCCTGCCCTCAAGAAGAGGAGAGATACAGCCAAGCCAGAGGTGGCTGTAAATGACAGGGCTGTAGGTGTTTAGAGGAGGGTTAGATCGTGCATCTTGGACGGACAGGAGGTACCTCCTGGGGGAGATAAGGTTATTGACGGGCTTTGAAGAATGGACACAATGAACCAAGGCTGAACGGAAGGAGGGTGGGAGGCCCCCGCTTGCGCAGAGCCCCGGAGGGAAGAAAGCCTGCCTGGGACCCAGGGGGCGGCTGGCCCTGTGGTCTGGCGGGCTAAAGCCTTGGACAGCCAGATCAGCTTTGGTGGGATGAGGCAGAAAAGAGAGCTCAGCGTCAGACCCCAAGCAGGCCCGACGCCAGGGAAGGCCTTGGGGCTTGGTGAGACGCTGCACCCTGAGGCCTGGCTGGGTCCCAACCACAGGCTTGCAGCTGAAGTCTGGTTTTCGTAGGAAGGCAGCTTTGCCCAGAAGCCTCCAAATTCAGCACGCTTCTCGTCCGGGGTGGCACGGTTTGTGTGCCAAAGCAAGCGGGGTGAGTGGAGCAAGCCGGGGTGGCTGCTTGCCTTAGAGGGACCAAGTGACCCAGAGGAGTAGAAGGGCCACTCAAGGGGATCTGCCCTATGACATGAAGATGGCACAATTCTCGTAACACCCTGCACACACCCTACACACACACACACACACACACGCACACACACACACACTCACAACACCATCCTCTCCAGGCCGTAAGGCCCACCACACTCTGCAGGCCAAAGTGAGCAAGAGAGGACGGAGGCTGGCCAGTGGCCTTTCTGTATGAGGCACCAGCCCACATCTCATGTTGGTGACACTATGAAGCCTCCTAGAAATTGTGAGGCGGAATTTTTTCTTCCTAGATGCCTTCGACAGATGTGGCCTCTTACACTAAGGAAGGTTAACACATGGTGTGTCCTTGGTCACACGCTGGTGAGCAGCAGAACCAGACTCCAGACTGGCCAACCCCTGCCTGCATTGCCTCCAGCCTGGCACAGCCCCGGGCACTTGTCCATGAAGGGATGGGGGTGGGAGGGGATTCAAGCCTGAGTCACAGGGCTCTGAAGCCGGTACCTGGATCCACCAAGCCTCAGAGGTTCAGGGGTGGGCTGGCCCCTGACTCACCCGCACACCCTGAGCCCACCCCAGGCAGTGGCTTTAGCTCCTCACTGCCCTCCACCTGCCAGAGCCCAGCTGTGCCCCTCCTTGGCGGGGGAAGGGGGTGTCATTCACAGCTCAGGAGTCCCAGTAGCTGGGCGGGAAGGCCAAGGCCTTCAGGCAAGGAGGTATCCCTGGCACAGCTCTGCCCAGGAATGTCGGCCTGAAATCACAGCGGAATCCCTGATGATCCAGGCACCAGGCACTTATTTTTAGCTGACATATAATTCTAGAATGAAGTACTATACTCCTGCATGGCCCAGCCCCCTGGTGGCTCACCCTTTCCCAGAGGGGAAAGGCGGCCTCCTGGTGGGGCCCTGGGTGTGCCTTGAAAAATATGAGTTCTAGGCAACAGTGTGGGTGTGACTCCGAAAAAAATCCCAGCTGCATGTCTCGGCTGGTGGTGGTGGGATGGAGAAGTTGGGGTTCCAGCCTCTCCAAGTTCAGGGGCCTTGGCCTCAGAGAGGAAAGGATACAGACATCCCGGGTTTCCAGGATCCAGGCCTGGCAGGGGGACCTCTGACGGGCTACTTCTCCTCCCTAGACCCTCAGTTTCCTCATCTGAGAGAGGCCAAGGGTCCTTCCATCTGTCTGATTTTATTCTGAAAGATTATCTCCAGTCTTCATCATTCAAGCATTTTGAAGGTGGTATCAGGCAGAAAAAAGGGGCCTAGAGCCCCCTCATTAGGAGGGGTGTCTGGTGCATTCCATTTCGCCCCAGTGTTCGGCACAGAGCATGTGCCCAGGCCTGTGCTAGGCCCTGGAGTGGGGATTCCAGAGAAGACCATGTCTCAGTGAGCTCATCATCTCAGTAGGGAAACACCTGTCCCAAGGAACTAAACAATGAACATTTCCAGGACAAGTGTAACACGTTGTCCAAAGCTTGAAGAGCTCCAGTCTCTCCAATCTTGTTTGTCATGAAGGAGGAGACGTGCATGGGAGGCTGGCTGAGTGGATGCGTGGATGTGAGGATGGATAAACGGTAAGATAATGGGTGGATGGATAGAGGAAAGGAAAGATAGGTGGGCAAATGGATGGATGCATGGCTGGGGACGTGGGAAGTTGGACTGATGGGTGGAATGTATGGATGGGTGGGTAAGTGGGTAGATAGGAGGATCATGGGATAGACACGGGCTGTTGGTCCCATAGCAGATGAGTATAAGGGAAAGTTCTGCCCTATGTTCATCGTGTGACCCTGAGTAAGAGACTTCCTCCGGGACTTCATCTGTAGTGAGAATCATGAAGCCAGCCTGCCTCCCGGGTCTGTTTTGGGGATCCAGTGAAACAAGGATGGACTGTCCATGCTTACCCGAGGGCTGCGGCCAGGCTTCGGCCACTGGCCTCTTAGGCGTGGGCTACGTGCTGTGCTTTTGCTGTGGGAGCGAGGCTCTCCTCGGACACAGGCGGGCAGCCTGCCTCTGCTCCTGGGCTCCCCACTTTCCAAGCCAGTCTACGGCTCTCTGCCTGGAGAAGAGTTGCTGTGTGAGGGCTCCCCAAGGGCAGGGGAGTTGGAAAAGCACATTGGGGACCCACAGGGCTCACGGCTGGGGCTTTTGAGTCCCACAGGCCTGCTTTCTAACCATGGCTCTGCCACTTCCTAGCTGTCTGACATTGGACAAGTCACCCTCTCTGAGCCTCATTTTCCTCATTTATAAAGTAGGGACTAATTACAGTACCTGTCCTAAAGTCAATGTATGTAAAACACTTAGCATAGGGTTTGGGATATATTAGGTGCTCAATAAACACTGTTTACCCTAAACTCCCAAAAGGCTAAGTGGGGAATCAGACCTGTAAGATTTTGGAGGTAACTCAAAAACTTGGAGTCCAGAGATTTCCATCCTAGATGCTGAATCCCTGGGTTGGTTTTCTTATTTTAAAAAGACCAGCAGGATCACGTGGCCTCCTGACGAGGGTGCCTTCACTGAGCAATACCTGCTTTGGGCTGAAGTTCCAGCAGTTCTGTGGGCCTCGCTGACCCTGTTCTGATCACTCTTAGATTAATAACAAACAGAGCATGTGAATTATTCCTTTAAAAGTGCTGTTTATGTGGGAGATATAAATCTTTCCAAAGGGGCTGAGGTGGAGGGAGGAGGAGAACCAACACGGGGGTGTCCTCCAAGGGAAGCCGTGGAAACCAGGGGAGCTGGTCCCGCAGGCTGAGGCTGCCCTAGTGGAGACCCAGTGTGGGGACAATGGTGTGGGCGGTGGCAGGCCCTGCTGGCTCAGTGTGAGCTATGGCTGATGGCAGGAGGCCCAGACAACCCACCAGAAAGAGGCCCTGAGGCTGAGTAGCCCCGGGCCCTAGTAGGGGCAGCCCGACCCACAGCCTTTGGGACAAATGATGACAGAAATGTCTGAACCTCCTGAATCCCCAAGCTCCAGCCCAGGCTGGCTCCAGGGCCAAACCCTCCCCAGCATCCAGCCCCTGCAGGATCCCGACATCTTCCCCTGGCCAGCCCCTCTTCCCAGCTACTCACTCTGCTAGGCCACCTGTACGCTATGTGCCAGCAACCAAGACATTGTGTCCCTTCCATCAAGGCTGCAGACAGAACTTCCTGAAACCTGGCAGGGCCAGTTGGTGATGGGGAAATGGCAAGTTTTCCAGAGGTGAACTGATGGACGGCCCCAAGCTGGGAACAAGAGTCTGCTGTGCCTCTGTTGGGCGAGTTCTAAACTCAGGTCAGCTCGACTCTGATTGCCACAGGTAGTCAGTGCTCAGAGCGCATTTCCCTGAAGTCAGTGGGAAGGCAGGACACCGGAGGCCAGAGAAGGGCTGAGACTAGCCCAAGGCCACACAGCATGAACTGCAGAGCTGGGACAAAGCCTCCTGCTCTAAGGCCTCGAGGGCAATACCAGGCAGCTGCTCCAGCCCATCCCTGCCCTGTGGGACGACTTCACCAGGACACTTAATTCTCACTGCCATGCGTCCTCCATCCAGCACAGTGTCCACATCTGCTGGACAGCTGCTCCATGACACCATATTTACCCTTAGTGCTGGGGCTATAGAAGGAGTTTGGGTTGCACAGGGAGACAGACTGGTCGCGTCCCAGTGGCCTGGCCTTCCTGCAGTGAGGTCCTTTCCCAAGGAGACCTAGGATCTTGGGCTCAGCTGGGACTCCCGGGAGAGTTTTGCAGGTGTACAGGAAAGGGCAGGGCTGAATTAGGAGCCAAGAGAACATGCCTGGCCCCATCACTGACTTGAGCGAGTTGCTCTTCCTCTTGGACCTCAGTTATCTCATCTATCAAATGGGAGTTGAGATGGGGATTTCTGCAGGACAGTGTCTAGCCCAGCATCTCCCCCAGAAATACACTCACCTGCTGCCTTCTGCCTGCCTCCCCTCCACACATCTCTCCTTCTCGGTTGGGCTGGTTCTGAGCATAAGGGGAACAAATCATTTTGTGTGCAAAACGATACCCTCCAATTCCGACAGGATGTCCCTCTGTGGATCCTGCCCCTCTCCCAGGCAGGTGGCAGGGCCAGAACAGTGGGGCCAGGGGGCCGTCCAGCCCAGCCACTTAGAGGGCACAGGGATGATTATGGGGGGCAGGGGCGTGCAGCCAGACCCGCCAGGAGGGGCGCAGGTGACTGTCGGGGCCCAGGCTAAGAGACCCAGAGGTCTGGGGCTGGCTGTTCTTTAACTCAGCTTCATTTTCTCTACCTGGAAACCAACTCGTCAGTGGGGTAGCGCTGTTCCCGGAATGGTTTCATCCCCTAATACCTGGGCTCGCTCAGGTTCCTGGGCCCGGACTCTCCATTTCACTGGAGCCCTGCTAGCCCAGCTCAAGCTGAGGGCAGGGAAGGGGGGAAACCGGAGCCTGCCCGGCTTGCAGCTCCCTGCCCTGACCCCGCCGCCCGGGCAGCAGCCCCTGCCCTGCCGTCATCCTTCTTTCACACCAGGGACGGATCCTGTCTCTGGAGCTATTTAATTCTTCTATTATGTTTCCCAGACTCGGAGCCTCTGGTTCCCTATTGTCCTGAGCAGGCACTTTGCATTTGTGTAAAGATTAGACGCCTTAGAACCTTCCCTCTTCTCCCCGAGGTCTTTCTCTTTGACTCTCTCAAATCCCAGTTCTTTCTTTCTCCTACGCGCTGCTTCCTTGTTTCCCTCGCGCTCTGCCTGTCTTTATCTGCCTCCCTGTTTGCTTTCCTGCCCAGCCTGACCCCTCCTTCTCCCTGCTGACCTGTTTTTCCTTCTTTCTTCTCTTCATGGTCCAGTGGTTCAAGTTCTCTATTCCCGCCCCCCCATACCCCCCTCCCCTGACCCTGCTTAATTCCGTGTTTATATTCTCCCGGAGGTGAGTGGAGACGACTGGGAGCACAGCTCACCTCATTCCAGAAATACTCTTCCAAATTCTTAGAGAGGCACAATGTGGGAGGGCAGTGAGCATTGCACGGCGAGTCGCCTGTGGTTTGCTGGAGAGACGAAGCTCGGGGTTCTGCCACCTGCCAGTGGTGTGGTCCTGGCTGGGCCTGCTCCTCTCTGTGCCTCCTCTTGGGCAGTGATGGAGCTGACTCCCAGATGGTAACTGCTACCTCCTGGGGTTGTGGGGAGGAGGAGCACATAGTAGGTGCTCAGGAAATGTGTGTTCTTGCTTCCACTGCAGCCGGCCCAGCCTCAGGGAAGGAGGACGGTGCTGACCAGTACTTCCCTCCATGGCTTCTGCCCGCATGTCCCAGGATCTCGCATGTGTCCCAGGATCTTGCTCTGGACACGCCCCAGAAAGAAGCAAAATTGCCTGTTCCTGGTGGTCATTGATTTTCCCCTTCATGACTGTCTAATGACAAAGGAGTTGCTGAATACAGGAACTAAAAATTGGGCAGCCTGGGTTCCACAGTTCAAGGCCACCTTCAGAGAGCACTCAGGGGGCCCCACGACGCGCAGGGTAGGCTGCAGGGTCTGCCTTTTCTGGAGTTCTGGCCCTCGGGATTGCAGAGGAGATAAGCCCAATGTCATGAGTCCATGGGAATTCTGAGAAACAGGAGAGCCTTTCCCATTGTGCCTGGAGACCGGGTTCCTGAGAAGACTTTGGCAGGAAGTGGACTCTGAGTCAGGCCTGGGCGGGAGGAGAGAGTGCCACTGTCCTCTCCGGTAAGGCTTCAGGGCCAGCAGAAGGGCCAGGAGAAATGCCACCCCCAGGAACCCCCCATTGCCTTGCCTTTTTTGCAGACAGTAGCCACTGAGGTGAGCTGAGACATCCTGTCGTGTCCAGGACAGGAGGCCATGCAAGGGCCACTTTGTGTGAGTGCCCACAGGGGCATCTTTCTGGAAAGGGCTGTGAAGCACCTGCTCAGTCTCCAGGGGGCCTGTAAGCCGAACATGTTAAGCACTCCCCTGTTTTGGCCTTATTTTGCAAGTAAGGAAACTGAGGTCCAAGAGGGCTGTCCTTGCTGTGGCTACATAGCTGAGCAGCTTGTGGAAGGGACCAGAACTCCTGCCCAGGCCCTGGGTTGGTGGGGGGGGGGGCAATTCCTGGGGGAGGTGGGGATGAGGCAGCTCTGGCTGGTCAGAGGTCAGACATGAGCTGTGTCCTTCACCAAAGGAAGCAGGCCCAGAGAGGACTCTGACTCGCCCAAGGCCACACAGCCTTGAGTGGGCCTTCCACCTCCCACACAACAGAGGGGTGTCTTTAGTCTGGTTGGCAGTGGGCAGGCAAAACGGATGGCAGGGTCTCCTCCAAGGAGGGAGAGGGTATTGCTCATGGGACCTCCCCCTCCAAACTCTCAGCTCCGGAAAGACCTGTGGGTCAGCCACAGAGTGGGGAGGAGGCTGGGGCACTTTGGGAGCAACTTGAGGAAGTGCAGCAGGATGGCAGGGGGCCCCTGGGAACAGCAGAGGAGCCCCAGGACTCCTAGAGGTGCTCCAGGTTCAGGGGAGGAGCAGGCTTCCCCCCCCACCCCCTCACCAGGGCGGCTGGGGCGAGCCAGGCGCCTAGGGAGGAGGCGGTGTCCCTGGCTCCCAGCCCACCGGTGCAGCAGGGCAGGGCTGGACCAGCAGGGGCGGGGCCTTGGTGTTAAAAGAGGCAGCCAGGGCACAGAGGCAATGAGCTCCCCGCTCGGCTTAGCAGCGGGACACTGGCAACAGGCACTCCCTGCTCCAGTCCAGCCTGCACGCTCCGCCGCCGCTATGGTCTCCGTGCCCACTGCCTGGTGCTCCGTCGCTCTAGCCCTGCTCGTGGCCCTGCACGAAGGTGAGCCGCCCTGGCCTCACCTGCTGCTGCTGCAGCCCCCGGGTCTGGCTGTCGGGTGTCTCCACCTGGGGCTGCAGTGCCCCCAAGCTAGCTGGGGGCTTACAGGGGCGGGAGACCGGCAGCAGCGGTGGTGGGCAGTGGGGGCTCTGCAAGAGCAGAGGTGCCCAGGCACAGGGCAGCCACTGGCCCTTCCCACGAGGCTGCTAGGGCTTCCCTGGGCTGGCCCCGAGCTCCTGAGCGGCAAGAGAGAGCTGACTTCCTCAACTGTGCAAGAGGAGGTGCCAGCGGGTCCACCATTCCAGACTGTGCCAGGCACCCCAACCCACCTCTCCGCCTCTCTCTCCCTCCTGTGTGTGCAGGGAAGGGCCAGGCTGCTGCCACCCTGGAGCAGCTGGCGCCCTCACCCCACGCCCGAGGCGCCCACCTGCGGCTTCGCCGTTGTTCCTGCAGCTCCTGGCTGGACAAGGAGTGCGTGTATTTCTGCCACCTGGACATCATCTGGGTGAACACTCCCGGGTGAGCATCCATGGGCATCTAGGCGGGAGCTGCCAGGGTGGGGGCTACTGGCATGCTGGGGGGAACCTCTGCCACAGCCCAGCTCTCAACTATATCAATAGCTACCAGTTATTGTTTCAACTCCCACATGGGGACTTCCTGAGCCATGTGGAGGGCTGTCTCCTGAAAATTCTCACAACAGCCTGTTGAGAAAGTGTTGGCTCCGTTTTCCAGATCAGAGTACTGAGGCTCAGAGAGGTTAAGTGCCTTCCCTAAGGCCACACAGGAAGGAGTGAGTGGTAAGCTCCATCTTCGCTCTGTGGATGCCAGAGCTCACACCCACTCTGCCATGCTGCCTCTGCATGCTCTTCTAAGAATAATACGACTAATGACAGCATGTCTTCACTGTGCCAGGCCCTGTGCCAAGCATGGCATGTGCATTATCCTGTCACGAGCCCCTCAGCCTCCCCGTGAGGCAGGCGCTGCTGTTGTCCCCAAATGACGGGTGAGAAACCTGCCTTGTGTTACCTGACTGGGCCCTGGTGGAAGCCCAGCGCTGTCTGTTCGGCCTGCACCCCCGCTGCCTCCAGGCTGCTGCATACCTCACTCTGAAGTTTCTGTGTTTGTATTTTTTTTTTCCCTTCCCCAAATTGCAAAAGGAAAGAGAAGCCCGGCACGTAAGCGTGTGTGGAGCTAATCCGCATCCAAACACTCGCTCAGGGCGGGAACGCTGCCAGTCCCTGCGTGCTGGGTCTACCTGGAGTCATTACAACTCCAACCACACGGTCTAAAATTAGCTCTGTCACCCAAAGGTGCTGGTCCGACCAGCCACGGGGCCCCTGCCCTTCCCTTGGCCAGCCTCGATCAGACTCTGAATCTGAAATCAACCTCACCCAAAGACACACACACACACACACACACACACACACATGCACACACACACCATTTGTAAGTCTCTAAGGCACATTTGTTACCCCTCTAGGCTTAGCTGTGAGCCTGTGTGTTTAATTCTCTGAGATGAAGCATCCTCCCTTCCTCCAGGGCTGGCTGAAAGCCCTCTTTGAGAACAGGGGGACCAGCCTGGCTCCATCAGCTTGAGTTCCTGTCTGGGAGGACTCCAGGGTTCCTAAATTCGGGGGAGGGGACCACAAGTTCCACCCCTTCCTCCTCATGCTGGGAGCTCCCACGGAGCCGAGCCAGTCCAGAGAGGGGAACGGTCTTGTCCAGGGCTACCCAGAACCTGTGGAGGAGCCTGTGACTTTAGTGGTGGCACTTCTTAAAATCAGGGGCTGATCACTTTTCACTGTCACCCTGGTGGCATGGGTGGCTGTCCCAGTGTGTATTGTGGATAGTCCCTGCTTGCCAATGGTTGTGGCTTATCTAATCTTCCTCTCTCTCTCTCTCTCTCTCTCTCTCTCTCTCTCTCTCCACCCACCCCCATCACTACCTTGCTGGCTGCCTGCCCACAGACAGACAGCTCCTTACGGCCTGGGAAACCCGCCAAGACGCCGGCGCCGCTCCCTGCCAAGGCGCTGTGAGTGCTCCAGCATCAGGGACCCCGCCTGTGCCACCTTCTGCCATCAAAGGCCCTGGTAGGTGGGCACCCAGCCTGCAGCAGCAAGGGGTAGTTGCTCTCCTGCACCTGCCCTGGGGAGCAAGTGTCTGGAGAGCAGCAGAGGAGCAGAGTCAGGGCGAGCAGGGTCCTGGGGGTCCATAGGCCACCGTGGGTCCTTTCAGGGAACTGGTCACCCCCGAGTCGCTCCCACTGCCCCGCCCGGGGGGCTTCTGAGAGCGCTCATGCCCTCAGTCCTGGGCAGGAGGGAGTCCTCCCAGGTGACAGCTGAGGCAGTGCAGGCCCAGAGAGGGGACAGGACTTGTTCTGTCTGGCCACACAGCTGGTCAGAAGGAGGGCTGGGCCTTCAGCTTTGGTCTGTCAGATCAAGTCCCACTGGGCTTTGGATTCCGACCTGAGGCTCAGGGGACTTTGGAACTTGCTAGGAGGAGAAATAACGTCTGCGATTGGGAAGCCACGGCACCATCCCAGGGTTGTCACAGAGTTGCTGGGGGAGCTTTGCCAAGTCTCCTAACTTCCCTGGGCTTCAGTTTTCTCATCTGTAAAATGGGTGGGAGATTCTGTTCCTTCCCTCCACCCTTCCCGAATGCAGTATTCGGGAAAGCGGGAACTGGTTTCAAAATCCCACGCTCCAGTTTCCATGATGGTTTACAAGAAACTCCTCCCCTGGGGTTCAAGCTGTGTCTCCGCCCCTGCCTCAGTTTCCCCTGCAGCTGCAGGTGGCTGAATTCTGGGAAGGCCTGCCACCCAGCTGACTACTTCTGAGCTAAGAACACATTCCAGGTAGCTCAGTTTTCCTCAGTCCCCACCCCACCTGGGAAAGGAAGGGTGCCAGGTGCACAGGGATGGAAATGGATCTGCTCCTAGGCAGGTAGGGTGGGGTGGGGGCTGGGCTGGGCCTGCAGCCAGGTGGCTTCAGGGCCCTGGACAGGCCCTCACTTGGGCCCTAATGCTGTTCATTCAGGGCTGAAGCCGGAGCAGTCCCAAACGGCAAGTTCCCTGCAGACGTGTTCAAGACTGTGAAGACATGGGCCACTGCGGGAGAGCTCCTCCAGAAGCTAAGGTGAGGGGCACCTGCACAGATTGAGCACCTGCTGTGTGCCTTTCACATTCTTCTTATTCTCCATGTGAGGCAGGACCGGGTCCTCACGGGTCAGCTGAGAGAACTGAGTCTCAGAGAGGTGAAGCCACATGCCCACAGTCACGCAGTACTCAATGGCATCTGGCTGACTCCGGAGTCTGTGCTCTTACCCACAACACTCTTCGCTACCACCTGGCCTGGAAGTGGACTTTTTAGAGGGTTCAATGGCTCACGACTGGGAAGGACCACAGTTGTTGGTTCAGGTTGTGTTTGAATCGAGCGTCTCCACATGTTGGAGTGCAGAGAGCCGACTGCCTGGCCTGCTCCCTCCCAGCTGCCTAGACTGGATCTCCTCCCTGGTAGCCTCAGCGTGGCTCAGCTCAAGGCTTGGCACCCAGGAGGGGCCCATGAATGTTTGTCCAAACAAACTGACTTGAGAACAAAACCTCTCATCTGGGCAGGCAGCAGAGTGGCTGAATGATCTGAACTCCAATCCTGCCCCCAAGAAGCTGTGTGAGCTCGGGCTCATTGCTGAACCTCTCTGTGCTTTAGGTTCCTGTTTCTGGAACAGGGAAATAGTGCCATCAACACCCAGGGTTGTTGCGAAGTTAGGTGAACTGATACATGAAGTGGGTTGTGCAAGGTCTGGCGCCCCTGGGAGCTCCAGCAATGTCAGCTGTCCCCACTTCTGTCACTGAGGGCTCCTCCGTGTTGGCCAGGGTTTCCCGGCTCTTCAGGGTTTCCCGTCTTTGGAGGGAAACAGAAAAATATGAGAAAAGTCAGGATGGTGGATGGGCAGGACCCAGCATATACTTAGGAACCATCTAAGGATGAAAAAAATCAGGGCCGAGCACGGTGGCTCACGCCTGTAATCCTAGCACTCTGGGAGGCTGAGGAGGGAGGATCACTTGAGCTCAGGAGTCTGAGACCAGCCTGAGCAAGAGCGAGACCCCAACTCTACTAAAAATAGAAAAAAATTAGCCAGGTGTGGTGGTGTGCACCTGTAGTCCCAGATACTTGGGAGGCTGAAGCAGGAGGATCGCTAGAGCCCAGGAGTTTGAGGTTGCTGTGAGCTAGGCTGATGCCACAGCACTCTAGGCTGGGCAACAAAGCCAGACTCTGTCTCAGAAAAAAAAAAAAATCAGGATATGGCTTTGCAAATTCACAACACTTGATACTATGCAAAGCTTGCTGTGCCAACTTTGTATTCATTCTCACAAGCAATCCAGGCCTGTTTTTATTTTACAGGCCCAGAAAGGGGCTCAGAGAGGCTGAGACCCCTGCCCAAGTTCCCACAGCTGGGAACCGAAGCCAGCCTCCTAGTTCCCAGGCTAGAACTCTTGGTGCCAGAAAGTGACCACCTGGATGACACCAGGGTCCTGGCCAGGGTCTCAGTCAGGTTCAAAGGGCAGCGAGGGGCCATATTTGCCTGGGCTGGGCTGCCTTGAGCTGGGCCCTGAAGAATGGGTAGAACTGTAGTAGGTGGAGTTGGGTGAGGCAGGGGAAGGTACACAGCCTGGAGGAACATCAGGAGCAAAGTGTGGAAGATCACTGGAGATGACACGGGGCTGTTCATGGCTGTCTGGTCATTCCGGCAGCATTTGATGTTGAACACCAGCTTTGTCAAAGCCCCTGTAGGCAGAGAAGCTTCTAGGCCTGGTCTGCCCTGGTCTGATGTGCAGACCTTGTTTTCAGGCTGTGGCCCCCTCTGACCCCGGAATCTGGGCAAGGGCTCTCAATTCCATTAACCCTGCCTCTCCCCAGGAGCTCCTCAATGGTCCCTGTCTCCTGAGATGCTAAGTAGACCCTTCTCCATTCCCAGGGACATTTCTGCAGCCAAGATCCACTTTGCCAAGCGACAGCAGGAAGCGGCAAGGAAGCCCAGGCCCACACACTCCAGGTGGAGGAAGAGATAGTGCTGTGAGCTGGAGGAACGTCGGGAAGGAAGCCCGTGCGGAAACAGGAGGAGAGGAGCCCCTCTGCCTGCTTCCTGGGCCGGGGTCTCGGTCCCACCCAGCTGCGCCCACTTGCGGGGCTTGGCACAAGCTCTGGCCTCCCCGCCCTGGTTACGGGGCCCCTGAAGGCAGCTCCGTGGTGTCACACAGCCCAGGAAAGCCCTTGGCCTCCAGACTGCGGAGTGGCCTCCCAGCGCCGGCTGCTGGCGCACAGCCCTGCTGAAAGGAACTGCGTGGGAGCGCGTTAATCTGGAGGCTGCGTCCTGGGGACAGTCCCGTCTACTGGGCTACACACCAGGAGCAACCACGCAGCAATGGACACTCACGCCTAAGCCAGCCCTGGAGGCTGGATGGGTCCCCCGGAGCCAGTGTCCTGGCCGGCCCTGTCTGTCCTCTCCATCCCTCCCTCCCCAGGTCCTTGTACCCTCCTACCCTTGGGACACTCCTGGTGAGAAGGACCTGCTCTGCTTTACCCATCTGTATATAACGTATTTGCTCTAAGAACTTTGAGAATCCCAATTATTTATTTAATGTATTTTTTTAGACCCTCAATTGTTTACCTGTGACCTTGTGTTTGTAATAAATGCTGAAATGGTACTTTGGTATTTTGTCTTGGCTGAGAGGGAGGGTGGTGGGAGGCTCCTCTCAGGAAGGGGCCACTAGGGGGACAGAGGACGAGAGGAAAGGCCCCCGGGGGAGTGGCTGGAGCCCTGGGTTCTACTCCCACCCTTGCTGGGCATCTCTGGCTGCCAACCTGCCCTCTCTGGGTTTTTTTTGCCTGTCGTGTGCCCAGACAGCCATCTGCAGCTGTGATGTCACTAGGACAGTAACCGATGGTCAGGCCTCTCCAAAGAGCATGTTTGGAAGAAGCCAAGGCTATGAGGGTGCGGGGACCCCTCCTGCTCCAGCTGCCCTGTCCCACCGGGGTTGACTACAAGGCCCAGAGCAAATCTGTCCAGTGAGGGATGAGGCCAGGCAGATCCCAAGGCTCTGTGCACCCTGGTGGTCAGTGACGGGTGCTGTCGGGGGGCCATAACCTGGCCCTGGTCTTGCCCCTCGCCCTGGGCCTTGGGAAGGCCCCGCTGAAGTGGGGTGGACTCTTCTCTGACCGAGGAAGTCCAGGGCTGCGGCACTGGGTTCGCCAGTCCTGCCACAGCCCACGAAGCAGCCTACCTGGGTCCCAGGGACAGTCTGCAGCCAGGGCCAATCCTGCTGGCGGCTGCTTGGACTCACGGCCTCCACTCCACCAAATCCCCCGGCAAGCGAGTGTGCGCGTTTCCCACAGCCGGCCTGCGCCAGCTCAGGGAAATATTATGGACTGAGACACGATTACGTACACACTGCTCCGATCCTGCCTGGTCTGCAAAGCCAGCTCTGGCTCCCTCAGGGAAGAATAACATGTTGACGTGTACTGAGCTCCTGCTGTATACTAGCACTTTGTCCAAATGAACTCATTTTATCCTCACAACCCTGTGACATAGGTACTTTTATTATCCCCCATTTTACAGACTAGGAAACTGATGCACAGTGAAGGCACATGACTGTCCTCAGTTTGCACAGCTAGGAAGCGGTGACAGCAGAATTGGAACCCAGGCCTTCTGGCTCCAGACTTGGTGGTGTGTGTGTGCGTCATAAATGTCTACTGACTGAATTCATGGATCACCACTGCGTGGGACCTTGAGCAAATTTTTTTCTTTCTAAGCCTCAGTTTTTCATCTAGAAAATGGGCAGCGACAGTCCCTACCGCACAGGGTGGTGTAAGCACCTGTTACGATGCTAGGCTCAGCTTGCGGCCAGATGGGACAGAGGCCACCTGTCGGCCGTCACTGCGACAGTGATGAGTGGGAGGGACGGTGCTCAGGGACCTGGTGGCAGGGTTGGGGGGAGGGGGGCTGGCTGGGGTGGGGAGGGGTGGACAGAGGAAGACTCTGGACAAAGGTGCCACTCCTATGGCCCCAAAAGATGACATGAAATAAATAAAAAGACTCAAAGGACTCAGATAAATAGAAAGAAAATGGAGGGAATCCCAGGCAGAGGGAACAGGGAGGGTGAAGGTGCGGAAGTGCGAGTGACAAGGGAGGGTTCTCGGGAAGTCCCCAGGTCACCAGAGGATGACAAGGGAAGAAGAGTAGGAGGTGAAGCCAGACAGTCCTTGAAGTCCTAGTTAGGAGCCTGGACTTCCTCTCATGGGCCACGGGGGGCCACGGAAAGTCTGTGCGCAGCAGGGGCCCTGGGCAGAGCTGGGCACTGGAAATAAGTCCCGAGGGCTAGACAGGGCTGGGGGAGAGCGAGGGGACAGGTGGTGGGGAAGCAAAGTCCCGGCAACCCTAGGGGTCCTCAGTGCATCCCAGGTGGTGACTGGGATACTGTGATGCCAGGGGAACCTCACCTTGGGAACCCAAAGCAACAGCCGATGGCCCTGCTGGGCAGCTGGGTGGGGCAGCCCCGGGACTGCAGCTGCCGGGGGCCGGGCAGAGACATGAGGGGATCCTGGCGCAGGGTGCGTTGGAAGCTTAGGGAAGCAGACGTTCACCACTCTTGGCACAGGCCCCAGTGGCCCTTGGCCAGGGTTCAGAGATCAGTGACCCACATGATTGAGCAACAGAGATGATTAAAGAGGAGGCCCAGGAGGCAGGCACAGGCCAGGGCGATGCCGCAGTCCCTTGGTCCCTTAGATCTTTCTTCCTGGGAAACAGGGGCCTCTGGCTTGAGCCCTGCACTTTAGGGCCCCTGCTCAGGCCCTTGTGCAGGCGTACCTCTCTCTAAGGGACAAATTTGCAAGGCAGTGGGGTCACGTGTGCCCGAAGCCTGTACACATCCCTGGACCACACTCCAGGTAGCTGGGCCCCCAGCAGTGTGGGGGAAGGTGGGCTTGAGTTTGGGAAGGAGCAGAGAAAACTTCGTGAGGAGCAGCTGCCAGGTGAAACAGGCCCCTGGGAAGAAGCGTGTCTAAATTTCAGGAAGCTTGGGTTTTATGGGGCAAAATCTCCCCTTTTCCTGCTTTTTCTGTAAGTACAGTACCATTGTTTTTCAAGGCTTTTTGAGCCAAATTTGTGTTCCTTTTGATTGGAGCACTAGACAGAGACAGGCCAGAAAGGGACACAGGACAACCCAGATTTATTCGGTTCCGTGCACAGAGGCTGCGGGGCAGTGAGCAGCTGGGCCCTGCATCTGAGCTGTGCGGCCTGGTCCCTCCAGGCACAGCGAGGCTGCAGACTGGGCCCATTGCTGCCTCTCCCTGCCCCTCACTCCGGAAAGAGCCCCTGCGAAATCCCCCCACCCCTTATTGAAAATAGAGTCCAGGGAGCTGGGTTTCCAGTTCAGAAAAGTCATTTGCTGATCAGGGTGATAAATTATTGGCATGTAGCCACCAATTCATTCAGTTATGAATAATCACCTCTGGAGAGACTCTTGCAAGCAAGACAGACACAGCCCCTGCCCTCACAGGCCAAGAGAGAGCTGTTCAAGAAAACACTTGTTAAATATTAAGATAAAAATAATAGCTGACATTTATTGAGCACCTACTAAATGCTTTCCACATATTAACCCCATGGTTCCTTACAGCAGCCTTATGGAACAAGTTCTATCATTATTATTCCTATTTAATAGAAGAGGTAACTGAAGCAAAGAGAGGTTAAGTAACGTGCTCAAACTCACACAGCGAGTATGTAGCTTAGCTGGGATTTAAACCCCAGGCTGTTAACTTCTATACTGTCTTACCTCTCTGGTAGGATACATCCACCCTGTGATGGAGCCCCTGGGGAGAGGAAGTCCAGGGTGGCTTTCTAGAGGAGGTGACATCTAGGGAGTCAGTCAAGTGAAGGAGGAGGGTGGAGAAGAGGGTTCCAGGCAGAAGGCAGAGGGAACAGCATGGGTGAAGGTTTCCTTTTTCACAGGAAGGGAGCTATTCCTAGCCTCCTTTAAGCAGTAAGCAAAGGAGGGGCCTGGGAAAGGCTGGCGGGGCAGGCAGGAATGGCCAGTACCCTTCTGAGCCCAGAACACATCCTGGGCACCAGGCATGGGGGGTGCTCTAGGCCAGGGAGACCTACATCACTGTCACCAGTGACATCACTGTCACCCCCCTCCCACAGCCTCAGGACACGTCTCCAGGACACAGGCTACCATGCCGGAATGCCCTCCACTCGGGCTCGTGCCTCTGGGAACCACACTTGCTGCCCTCAGGGGTCTCGCAGGCTGGCAGGGAAGACAGACAAGGGCAAAGTGAAGGGACAGGAGGTGGCACACGTTATGAGCTGGCCTTCCAGCTGGGGGCGGGGAGTGTTGAAAGGTGGGTGGGGCTTGCACGTGCTGGGACAAGGGAAAGGACATCACAGCTGGGGGACGGTGTGGGGTGTATCTGGCCAGAGCGTGGAAGAGTCCGGGGAGCGGCAGCGGCCTGATCAGCAGGGCCAGGCTGGGAATAGCATCCAGTGCCAGGAATTTGAACGTGAGTGATGGGGAGCCAGTGAAGGCTGCTCAGTAAGAGAGAGCCAGGATGGGAGCTTATGGTTGGCCCCTCCCCGGCCAGGGCCTCCCAGCCCCTCTGAGGGGAGAGTAGAGTGTGGGCCTCACCTTGGCCTGCCAGGGATCCAAGCCAAGAGCCCTCGGCAACGCAGAAGGGGGCCGTGTGCAGGCCCGCCGGGAGCCCTGGAAGAGGAATGCAGCCTAATTAATTCTCTGCAGCTCACAGGGCCTCGCCTTGTGGGAGCAGCTGCCAGGACAGGCCTGCCAGGACGCCACCAGCCCAGCCTGCTGTCGCTCAGCGCTGAAGGCAGCAAGCGAGACTGCAGGCAGGGACTGGGGGCAGGAACTCGGGGGGGAGGGGGGGACAGCCCCTTGCCTCCAGACACACACGTGTCCTCCAGCACCGTCACAGCCAATAAAACAATCACAGGAACAGTAACACTGAGGCTCGGAGGCCCTGCTGGTGCCTGAGTGCAAGTGAGTGTGTTGTACTCGCTTCTCTAACACTCACAAGAACCAGCGAGGAACATACTATTATTATCTGCACTTTGCAGATGAGGAAACTGAGGCTCAGAGAGGGGAGTCTCCCTGCGCAGGGTCATGCAATCAGAAAGCAAAATCAGGGAAGCTGGGATGTGTACCCAGGCAACCTGGGCCCCAGGACTGCATTCATCATAACTACCATGCTGCGCTGGTTCAGCAAGGGAAACTGAGGCCCTGGGGAGATGGGATGCCTTTCCCAAGGACAGGTGGCTAAAATAGGGCCTGGGGACACTGAATGGAGTGAGGACCTGCCAGGGAAAAGGCCACGCCCCTAGCCTCTGCTTGAATTTTCTCCTCCTGAGGTTTCCCGTGGGGTTAACCCTCCCCTGGCCTGCGGGTCACCCTTAGGGATATGTGGCTCACTACTTCTGGGAAAGTCAGGCTGTTGGAAGTGCCCATGTCTCTCTGGGGCCTCCTCCTATTTGGTCCCAGTTCTGCTGCCTGGGCCCTGGGCCAGAAGCCCTGTAACCAGCACCACCAGCAGGTCTCATGCTGGCTGCGCATGTTCAGAGAACCTTCCCAACAGCCCCATCGGCCCCTCCACACAGGACACGGATCCCAGCCGAGGCTCAGAGTGGTGCGGGGGTGGGCTGACCAAGGCCTTACAACTAGAAAGTGACAGAGCCAGGACGCGCCCAGACTGGCCTGACGCCAAGACTCTGCCCCTCCTAGACAGCAGACCAGGAGGGCAGTGTAGCCACATCACGCCCCTCTCTGAGCCTCAGTGTCCTCATCTGCCACATGGGAATGAGAGGCCCGACCTTATGGAGCTGTCTTGAAGTTCATGAACAACAGCTGACACTAAAGACACTGAATATGTGTCAGATATGTCCTAAGTACTTTCTTTAATTTCTAAAAATTTTCTAAACAATATTTTATTCATGGTTACATAATACATCATTATAAGACCATCCCATAATGCATTTGTTACCCCGTAGGTGTATATTTAAGCGTGTTTGATTTCCCACTGAAGGAGGTCAGAATTTGCCACAGCAAAATATGCCACTTTTGCATAGGGATTGTTTTGAACTCAAGTCAGTTAATAAGCAAGAAGAGCTTTCAGGAAGAGCTTTTTGCCTTCCCCGTCTGCCTAAACGCAGGACATAAATTTCCCTTTGTGAAGATGCTTCTCCTCCCCTCTCCTGTACCAGAAAGAGAACAAACATTAGCACTGGAGACAGAAAGTCAGCGCCAAGCAGAGTCTGCATAAAGCTTACTGAAATTGCCTTTATTTCCCATTAATTTGCCCCATATTTACCTTCCCACAATTTGCCAGCCCTCGGGGCCCACCCCCTTTTCCTTTGTCACTTCTCCACAAATTGATCATCTTTTGTTAAAATGGTATATAAGCCCCTGGGTCTAACTGCCTCTTTGGGTCTTCACTTCTTTTCTAGGAAGGCCTTCATGCACATAAAAATTAAAATATTAACATCAAATAAACTTTCTATGCTTTTTCTCCAGTTAATTTGTTTTTTGTCACTTTAATTTGCAGGCCCCAGTGATAGAATATAAGAAGGTAGAGGGAAGGATTTTTTTCCTCCCCTACACTACCAACAAAATAACACTGTGTGGTATACTTGTACATGAATGTTTCTGTTTATTCCTTATTCACTTTTTTGCTACATATTTTTATGGATATAATTTATACACTATAAAATTCACCCTTTTAAAGTTCACAGTTCAGTGGTTTTTCAGTATACAATAAATCCTCACTTAGCAGCATTGACAGGTTCTTGGAAACTGCAACTTTAAGCAAAATGACATTTTTCTCTTCAACGTTATAACAAAATGCCATTGAAGGAAACATTATTCAAGGACCTCTGTATGTAAGTTTGTTTCAATTAAAGTCACAATTTGCAAGAACCTATTAACGGCATTAAGTGAGGATTTACTATATTCACAAAGTTATACAATTATCACCACTATTGAATTCCAGAACATTTTTACCACCCCAAAGGAAATTCTTTACGCATTAGCAGTCACTCCCCAAGTCCCGCACCCCACCCCCAAGCCCTAGGCAACTACTAATCTACAATTGTCTCTATAAATTTGCCTGTTCTGGACATTTCATATAAATGAAATCGTACAGTATGGGCCTTTTGTGTCTGTCTTCTTTCACCTAGCATAATATTTTCAAGGTCCATCCATGTTGTAGCATGTATCCTTTTTGTGGCCAAATAATAGTCCATTTGAAGGATAGATCACATTTTGTTTGTCCATTCATCCGCTGATGGACATTTGGGTTGTTTCCACTTTTTGGTCTAAGTACTTTACTTGAACCCTCAATGAGGTGCTATTAGTATCCTTGTACAGACAAGAGACTGAGATCCAGAGAGGTTAATAACCCACCCAAGGTCATGGAGCTAGTGAGCAGCAGTGAGGGGCTTTGCCCTGGAGTCTGGCTCCAGAGATGATGGCCGTGACCACTGCACCCTAGTACCCTAGCACCATACTGCCGCCTCTGTCAAAGTGATTTCGTGAACCCGGCGAACTGCACCAGAGGAGGCACCCAGTGAACTCTTAGCAAGGGGTGGCCATTCTCAGCAGCATTTCTGAAGATGGCAGAGCCAGGGGCTGCCAGGCAGGACTTCAAGCTAGGGCAAGGATGTCAGGACACGCAGTGATAAAGAATTGCCATCTCAGCACACAGATGATTCTCCCAAAAAGAGGACATTTCTCCATACCGAGGTGGGCTGTCTACCTCTACCGAGCATCCCAGAGCCCACTTCTCCACCCATCCCCACCTGCGAAGCCAAGGCTGCTCCTCCCTTGGCCCCAGCACCATGCCACTGGGCAGCAGAGGAGGCATCCTTGCGTGGGGTCAAGGTCAGAGCTGCGGTCCTGGTCAGCACTGCCCAAAGCATGGCTTCAGGAGGATCTCTGCCTCCTCTGGGCCTCCATCTGTGAAATAATGGGACAAGAAATCTTAATGCTTTCTAATCAATTCTAAAGGTAATATAGAATATGAACAAAATCTGTGGCTAAAAATTGGAAAAAATATAGGAATATCTAGAATAAAAAGAAAGTCTCTCTGCCTCCTTACACCAAAACTGGGGTAGGTAGCATTGTTCTATGGATTCGGATATATACTTCACATCTAACTTTTTAGAGGTGTTGTAAAATAATAAATGCACACATAAATCTTACTCTCATGTGACCCGCTTTCCTGACACCATAGAACTCACTCCAGCCCAGCACACACGGATCCTCCTCAGTCTCAGCTGTGACAGCTCCACGTGGTCCACAGCAGGGACAAGCCACCGTTTGCTGACGGCTGTCGTGTGGATGGCCTCCCATTACTGCTATTACAAACACGCTACAGCAGGCACCTTGCTGATACATTGTTGTTCAAAGCACAGACTGTTACAAGTAAAATACCTGAGTCGAAGGGCATGCATATTTTAAATATTCTGTCAAAAATGGGCTTGGGTTTGTACTGCTGCTGCGGGGTCGGGGGGCAGGTGCCCATTTCCTTGCATCCTTTCCAACACGGAGCTTTGTTTCTCTCTTATATTGTTGATCTGATGGGGAGAGCGTTTCTTAACTTGGAATCTGATCTTCAAGAGAGATAAACCCGGCTGGACTCTCACGGAAGGGATGAGGGGCATGGAGACCCACCCGCGTCCCTCTTGTTCCCCGGTTGATACAGAAGATCCCTCTGTGACTTCCAGGGCTGGTATCTAGGATCCTATTCAGCTGCGGGTCTGTCCCTCTGGGGCTGGCTTTAGCCCCCAGCCTTGCCTCTCCATCCTTCCTCCAGGCCAGGCCCCCCGGGAGGTGGAGCATGGGGGAGGGACTGGCCAGTCTCCTTTCCCAGCTGACCCCACCTCCATTGTAAATGTGTCTTTTATGGGGGACCTTATGAAGACAGCATCTGCATCTGAAAGCATGTGCCATCGACGAGGGGACTTTTGGCACCTGCACCTGCAGGTGTTTTGAAGGGGGGACCTGAAGGGGTCCTGGTTGCCTATCAGCCTGTGGTCCAAACTGGCTTTTTGCAGAAGGTTGGAACCCAGTCTTGCTTCTACCTGGGCTTTGTTGTGTAGACCCAGTAGGCCACTATCCCTTCTGGGCTCCAGGCTCCCACCTCAGCTGGCTGCCAGTCTGGGGACATCCGTCCCAGGGAGTAGGTGCAGAGTTTGCCACCACTAGAGGCCCCACACATGCCACACACAGGAATTACCTCAGGGTGGGAGGAGGGCAGACCGGGCATGGGGAGGGCAGAGGAAGTGAGTGCACCATGCCCCTCAGGGCCAGGAATCTGAGGCTCCCTTCCAGTGACTTTATATGCTGGAGTCCCACCTGGCTAAAAAGAGATGTGTGTGTGCTCATGAGTCACTTATGTGTGAGCGCACATGCACATAAGGGTATGCCTGTGTACAACGTGTGTTCCCGTGTGAGCGACTGGGGATGCTTCTGCATGTCTACAGGTATTTGGGTTTGCGTCTCCTGTGATGGGTGTTCATGTGCAACCCTCATATATGTATGCTCCTGTTGTATGTATGCGTATGTTCCTGTTGACATGCACTTGTGTGTGACCGTTAGTGTCCTGGTGTGTGTGTCTTTGCCTGGTTGTAGCTGTACAGATAGATGTGTTTGCATACATGAGGATGCATGCGCACCTGTGGGATGTGCATGAAAGTGCATGAATGCGAGACGCAAGTGCACATGAGTGACGTGAGCACGTGTGTGGGGGCGATGTGTCTGAGTATGTGTAAGAGCACATGCAAGAAGTGAAGCGCACATTGGTGTGTGCACTGGGAGTGTAGATGTGGATCCAGAGGTGTGGGAGTGTGAGTGTGCGCACAACTATGCGTGAGAATACTGTCGTGATTCCCTTCAGATGTGAGTACACGGAGGTGTGCATTTGCAGAGAGTGGGAGGGGACACCCCTGGAGGCACCACCTCTCGGGGTCTGTGGGACACGACATTCCTCCAGCCCGCATCCGCATGTGGCCTGGACCTCTATCTCCTACTGCCGCTGAGGGACAATATCACTGTATAAACTCTAAACATCTTGTTTTATTTACATGCAGATTAATTACTTTAGTAATCAGCAAGTCATTATAAATCTTATGTATTTTAAAAACAAACATGGCTATATAACAGATGCAAAATTCAGATGGGATTTGAACAACAAACATGGAAGTGGAGAGTTTCCCACTCCCACCCTCCAGGGGGTGTGGGGTCACAGTGTTGGATAAGTCTGCGTGGGTGGGGGGGTCAGGAAGGGGAGCGGAGGGAGGAGCCAGAGCAGAAAGCCAGTTTCTGAGACTGCCGCCCCAGCTCCATCCCCAGCCCCTGGGGCTTGGGTGGGGGCGGGGGGTGGACAGATAGCCCTGGCCTGGAACTCAGGAGGCTGCAGGCCAGCCCCTGCTCTGCCAGCAGCTGGGCCAGGCCTGTCCCCAGCCTCATCTGTAGCACCTGGAGCTTCTGTTGCAAGGAAGCTCCAGCCTCTGCCCACCTTCTCCGCTCATCTCCCTCCTGTGCCCAGAACGATCTCCACCCACACCTCCACCCCACCCCCATCCCCCACCTGCGCTGCCTCCTTCACAAACTTCCACCTACCTGTCAAAGCCCGTGCCCATGTCACCACCTGGCCACATATTTGTGTGTCTTCCCAACTGGACTGTGAACTCTCTAGGGCAAGGTCAGGCTCAGAGCGTTCTTGGGTCCCCACAGCCCATCCCATCCCGGCATGGCTTAGATATCAGTCACTGTTTGATGTTAAAGATTCCCTTCCCTTCCCTCAAGATAAGGAGGGAACTGAAGGGAGAGCGAGGGCTCTGTGAACGGCAATGTTTGGCACAAACAGCAGGTCGCTGGGCGCCCCCAGACCAGGTGAGTCAGCCTGACCTTTGCCCTGGAGGAGGGAAAGGAAAGCGACATTTATCCCTCTCCTCCTGGCTGGCAGCACCCAGGCCATCTACAAGTCTTTTTTTTTTCCTTTTTTTTTTTGAGACACAGTCTTGCTCTGTTGCCTGGGCTAGAGTGCCGTGGCGTCAGCCTAGCTCACAGCAACCTCAGACCCCCGGGCTCAAGCGATCCTTCCGCCTCAGCCTCCCAAGTAGCTGGGACTACAGGCATGCGCCACCATGCCCGGCTAACTTTTTATATACATATATATATATATTTTTTTTTTTTTTTAGTTGTCCAGCTGATTTCTTTCTATTATTTTTTTTTAGTAGAGACGGGGTCTCGCTCTTCCTCAGGCTGATCTCAAACTCCCGACCTTGAGCAATCCACCCACCTCGGCCTCCCAGAGTGCTATCGCTTTTGAGCCTCACCACACACCTGCAAGCAAGCAGTATTTTATTCCCACTGTACAGAAACTGCCCCTCAGAGAAGTTGAGTCGGCAATAGGGCTAGGGCGAGCCCTCTGTCGCCAGGGCCATCTCTGGGCTCTCCGGGCCACAGGCTTTCTCCCCCATTTTCGAACCCCACCACATCCCTGGCACTGAGCAGGTGTCTGTGACTCTGCCCCAGGGGCAGCAGAGAGTGCCCAGAGATGAGAGTTCCTGCCCTCAGGAGCAGCCCTTGGCGATGGATAAGTGAATCCGGGGTGGTGGGTAAGTGCCCCAGCTCCCTCGCCCCTTGGGCAGGACGGGTCTGAGGCTTGCTCCACACACGGGACCTGGTAGGGTCAGAAGTAGCTCAGTGGAGGTCTGTCCGGAGCAACCCTGAGGAGCCCTGGCAGGCGGAGGCCAGCGCAGCTGCTGCCCCGGGCTGTGCGCACGGCCAGGTAGGGAGTGGGGCTGCGTGTGCACCGAGGGAGGAGGGCGCGGGTGTGAGCCAGGCAGCCAGCGGGAAACAGGGCTTATCTCAGGCCCCAGGCTGCACCTGCACCTCCCGCCCTCTATAGAAATGCTGCTCAGGTATCTGCGCCCTGGCAGGTGCAAGGAGGACCCGCCTGGAAAACTCCAGGCCCTCAGCAGGCCCCCTTGGCTTGGGTCCTTCCAGGCAGAGCATGAAGGCTGCCTGGGGTGGGGCCCTGGCGGTGAGTCTGAGCAACTCGGTGCCATTCTCTGGGCCTCAGTTTCCTGTTCATAAGCGGTATAGGGCCTGGGTGGGGGTGAGGAAGTGAACGAAGTGATCTCAGCACCCCTTTGGGAGCTCACATTCTCCAATTCTTGCCAGTCATTTGCATGCAAACATCAGATGTGGCCTATCGTGCCCCTCCTCCCTACGTGCTTTCGGAAGCAGGTATTAATTAACCGAGAGACATAAAGTTCTGACGGTGGAAACTCAAGCACTGGAAAAGATGTGGCTTGACTTTGGGGGTCGGCCTTCCGTATACCCTTCAAAGCAAGCAGCCTCATGAAGTGAGAAGGTCACAGTCTTTAGTGCCAGATGGACTTGGATTCAAATTCTGTGTGACTCAGAGAAGTCCCTTAACCTCTCCGAGCTTCAGCTTCCTTGGCTGTGAAATGGGCTAACAATGCCCCGCTGGTCCCAGGTAAACATCTACAATCTTCTTTAATCCTCAGTCAGGCAAGGAAGCAACTCCGATTCCCAACTGATAGAAGAGGCTATTGGAGGCGCAGAGAAGAGTGTGCGGGCACTAAAGAAGCCAGGCTCCACTCGCGTGGGTATGGAGTGCTCCGGACCTGGCTAGCCCCTGCCCAGGAAACCCCGGACCTCTCAGCCCCAGCCTCCACCTTGCCTGGGTCATGTTCTGTCCATCCCAGCTTTTCTCCTGCCTGGCCTGGCCCTGACCCGAGGCTCACCCACTGCCCCACCTCCTGCACCTGACTGGTGGGGCAGCTCGGGCTGGGCCTGCAGTCTCCACCCTGCTCTGGGATACCTTTGGCCCCACTGCACCAGGAGCTGGGCAAGGAGTTTAAAGGGACCGCAGTCTGATTCTACTGCCTTGAGAAGCTCCTCAGAGTCTCAGAGCAGGCATGTCCCAGCCAGGACCCATTGACATTAACCTGGAGGAGGGACCAGAGGCCTCCTTGGTTACACTAACTGGGATCAGGACAGCAGAAAGGGCAGGGGGTTGGAAGGTGAAAACTGAAGTCAAAGCAGACAACGGACCAGTAATTCCACTTCTAGGTATATACCCAAAAGAAATGCCTAGATACGTTCACAAAAAAAAAATGTGTACTAGAATGTTCATAGTAGCACTATTTATGGTCACCCAAACTGGAAACTACCCAGAAGCCTAGCAATAGCAGAATGACTATACAAATTGAACTACGACTGCACAAAACCATATAGACGATCTCTCGAACAAAAAGTACAAAACAGTAGATACCGTAATATTCCATTTATATACAGTTTTAATACAGGCAAAACTAATCTCTGTGTTAGAAGTCAGGGTGGTGATTTCCCTGGGGACGAGTGACTGAAGTTGGACAAGAGGAGTCAAGTTTCATTTCTGGCTCCAGATGCAGGCTGTACAGGTGTTTTCAGTTTGTGAAAAGTCACTGAGCAGCATATGTATGATGTGTTCACTCTTCTGAATGAACATTATGCTTTTGAACTTCACACAAATTAAATCTTACGGTATGCACTTTGGTGTGTCTGGCTTCTTTTGCATGACATGGTATTTTCTAGATTCATCCATGTTGTTATGTGTAACAGAAGCTTCTTCTTTTTCATTGCTGTATAGTATTTCATTGTGTGATTATACCACGATGTGTTTGTTTAGTCTGTTGTTGGAAGTTGGGCTGTTTCCAGGTCAGACATACTACAAAGAGCGCTGCTTTGACTACTTTTGCACCTGTCTTTTGGCAAACATATGTATGTATTTCTGGGGTATACCTAGGAGGGAAGTTGCTAGGTCATAGGGTCTATATACTTTCAGCTTTATTAGATACTGACAGGTTTCCAAGCTGGTTTACCAATTCACACTTCCGCCAGTTGAGTATGACAGTTTCCCAACCTCGCCAGCATCCAGTATGGTCAAATTTCCTTCTGGTGTGGGAGAAATGGTACCACATTGTGGTTACGATTTGCAATTCCCTGATGCCTAATGAAGTTGAGCACCTGTCTTAGTTGGGTTCCCTACAAACATACCCAAAGACAACAAGTAGAGAACAAGTAGTTTATCCAGCAAGTGTATTGGTCTGCTCAGACTGCCACAACAAAATACCACAGACTGGGTGGCTTAAACAACAAAAATTAATTTCCTCACAGTCTGGAGGCTGGAAAGTCCAAAATTAAGGTGCAGAGGGGGTTCCGTTTCTGACGAGCTTCTCTTCTTGGTTTGTGGACAGCCACCTTCTCTCTGTGTCCTCATGTGGTTTCTTCTCTGTGTGTGGGGACAGAAAGGTCTCTGGTGTCGCTTCTTCTTCTTAGAAGGACACCAGTCCTATGAGATTAAGCCCCTCCTCTCCCATACCCTCATTTAACCTTAATTACTACCTAAAGGTAGTTATCTCCAAACTCAATCACATGGGAGGTTAGGGCTTCAACATACGAATTTGGGGAGGCACAGATCAGTCCAGAGCAGCAGGTGAGCCTAGGAGAAGCTAGAGGGGAGTCAGGGAGGAGACAGGACAAGGAGGCCCATGTGTTAACAAGCGAGCTGCCACTTTGGCCGTCTGGAGCTTCGTCCTCAGGGAGACTCTGGGGAACTATGTAAACCACATGCCTTAGGGTTACCCCACCCATGGAGCAAGAAGCTGCATTTTCACACACCAGCTCCTGTTGGTCATGGGTCGAGGGTTATTTCAGGGTGTATGTTTGTTGGGGAGGGGTGTGTTAACTCCCTGGCCCTTCCCAAGCTCTGCGGACACCGCCGTTGGAGGAGCGCACTGCTGCAACACGCCGTCGCGTGCCACTCACCATGGGATTCCGGCTGTCGTGAAGTAGCTTCTCATGCGGAGCTGGATTTCGAATGGTGAGTATTGACTAGCCAGGCAGGTGAGGCATTCCAGCAGGGGGACAGTGTGGACAAAGGCCTTGAGGGAGGACTACATTGTCTAGCCTGGGGCTACATCTAGAAGGGGACTGTCCCCAATCCAGCTCCCAAAACAAAAAGCACCCCAAAATCCAAGAATGCCTCCTGCAGCCAGGAGACACAGATATCTCCCCAGCAGAGAGGCTCCAGGCTAGGCCCACGCCCAGGCCGGAGGGCAACGAGGACAAGGCCAGGATTCCCAGGGTGGCAGATGCTGCTCTGTCCCCAGAAGCCAGGCCACAGTGTGGAAGTCAGGGGTGTCAGGGGCTGACCCTAGGGGTTGGGCCTGAACAAAGGACTGAGCTAAGGCAGAGGGTATAATAAAACGGGAAAGGGGTCACTTAGTGTACAGCCTCATCCACCTAAATGCAGACTGTGCTTCTCTTCAGGGGTCCTCTCGCAGGTTGGAAAATTGTGTTTTTTTTGTGCTGTTTGTGAGGCCTGCACAGTGCAGGCCAGGAAGGGAGAGGCAGGGAAAGGCAGGGCCCTGAAGTGTGGGCTCGGATGGGCACCCCTCACCCCACAACCACCACTGTTTTGGCCTGAGGGAGATTGGGAAGTGGGAGCTGAAAACAGGTCTGAGCAGGGTCCAACTGCTCTGGATAGCTCCTACTTTGGAACCAAGCCACATCCGACTCAGTATCCAAATAACCAGCATCTTCCCTATGGACAGAGGCGCAATCCTGACAGAACCCGATGGAGGCCTGGCGCGGTGGACACTGTTTGTCAGTTCCGCCTTTCTGGGACAAGCCACGTCTCCCCTGTTAATCCTGTTCTGTCCGTGTGGCTCAGGTGGAGAATCCTCTCCATAGGCCCAGGCAGGGGGAGCTCTTGGACCATGCCCCGCCAGTCATTGGCTCAAAGATGAACACATGACCTTAGCCAGGCCAATCAGAGTCTTCCCAGAGACTTTTGCTAGAGCTCTCTGGAAACTCTTCTTTTGAGATTGTGAGCTGCAGGGATGAGATTGTGGCAGCTGGTGGACATCTTGCATCACATGAGGAAAATCTGCCCAGAAAAAAAAAAGTCAAAAAACAGGCAGGCATAGATAAGAGATGGAAAGAAAGATAGTCTTAATGGTGTCAATTCAACACCCAGAGGCAGCCAAGTCTGAAACTCCTCAGACTTCCTTCCCATTTCCACAAGCCATTGCATATCCTGCAATGTTTATGTTTGATTGGCGTTTCTGTCACTGGCAGACTAAAGAGTTCTGATGAAAACAGTAGGTGAGAACACAGCCAAGCCCTTTCTGCACCTTCATATCCCAGAGATACACAGAGATTGCAGGGAGTTCCGTTTAAAAGGGCTCTTGCTACTGGAATGCTGTAAGGAGGCAAAGATCTATGTCCTGCTGCCCTTCTTTGAGAAGGGAGAATTGGCTAATGCAAAGCGGAGATAACACCGCCAGCAGTTTATGTTCAAGAGTCCACATTGTCATTCACAGCAGAAGGGCCAAGTCTCAGCGAGCTGCCCTTTACCTCACTTCCCAGAATGTTCTGAAAGTTGGGAAGGGCTGCAATGCATTTTTCTGACCAACGATTCTAGGGTCATTTCATTACTGTTTCACTTGTTGGAATGTGGTGTCAGAGCTATAAAGATTTAGGAGAAAGGGGAAAAATATTGTGTTTTTGCAAACCCAGCATGAATAGGCATTGTTGCACATTGTTTAACTGAGTCACTTGTTAATTCAAATAAATTCAACAAACAACCTGAATGTACATCAGTAAGGGTGTGGTTAAACAAATTATAGTGTATGGATTTTTTAAAAAAATAAGGTAGCTTTAAAATATACTGTCATAGAAATATGTCTGTAATATATGAAGTATATTCTTCAATTTTCAGAATAATATGTATAACACGTGCCCATTTCTGCAAAGTAGAACCTGGAAGCCCTATCATTTGCAGGAGACTTATGTATACACTTAGGTGTTGTGGATAAAAGGTAAAAACAAAAAACAAAACAAAAAAACAAAAAACTTAGCAATTAAAGGTAACTCATTCTCTTTGGGGGAAAGATTCAGTTGATGTAAACTTTGGTTTCTGTCAGAGCTGTTTCCCCCTCACAAGCAGTCGCCCTCCCAAGATGGGGTCTACAAGCTGAAAGCTTAGGTGTCCTGCTCTGTCCAGGGTCCTGACAGGCAACAGGCCCACCAGGGCTCTAGATGACCTCTGTGTCTTCGCGTTGTCAGATGCTGAGACATCAGGTCATCCCTTCCACATCGCACAGGAGACAAGCATGTCTAGCTGCACTATCCCTGGTCCTCTCTCTGCCCAAACACCCCATAGGAGGTTGAAAGTTAGCCCCCCAAAAGACGAGTCCACACCCTAACACCTGGAACCTGTGAATGTGATTTTGGAAAAAGGGTCTTTGCCGGTGTAATTAAGTTAAGGGTCTCAAGGTGAGCTCATTGTGGATTATCGAGGTGGGCTAACTCCAATGGCAAGTGCCCGTAGAAGAAGGAGGTCCGAGGGAGACTTGGCACAGAGCAGGAGATGACACAGAAATGGAAGGAGAAGGGCACGTGCAGACGCAGGCAGAGATTGGAGTGATATGGTCACAAGGAATGCCAACAGCCACCAGAAGCTGGACAAGGTAAGGAATAGATTGTCCCTTAGAGCTTCAAAGGGAGCACAGCCTTGCTGACACCTTGATTTTGGACCACCATGGTCGCAGTAACCTGTCTTGGCAGCCCTAGGAAACTGGTGCACACCCCACGCTGCCCTTTCTACTTTCCTGTGGGCATGGCCTGAGCAGCCTTCCAGGCATCATCCTACAGAGTTCCAGGGTTCTAGCAGTGGGAAGAAGCCCCCCAACCCCTCCCCTGGCTGGGGTGCAGGGCAAGTGTGGGGCACTAGGTCCCTCAGGCAGCTGCTTCCCCTCACTTTTGCCTGGTCCGTATCTGCCTTTCCAATTCCTTGGTGGCTCCTCTGAGAAGTGGAAGGACTCCGATCTCATCCAGAGCTGGGTGGGGACTTTCCTTACATCACAGTCTAACTTCTTTCTACCTGTGGCTAGGGTACAACTCCATGTTCAGTCCTCCAAGATTTGCTCTTGACATCCACAGGAAAGCTTTAGGAACAGAGAAATCCGCTTTCTCTCTCTTATGGTAGATGATGTTGACTCTCTACCACCTTCTACTTCCCTGCCCCTCCTCTTGAAAACACCCCAGTTTTCAATCTGGAATTGATCCTACCCTCATGTTGCCAATGTGCTTCAGGAGGAGCTGACCCCAACTTCAGTTCCAGGGGTGGCTCTAACTTTGTATCACGAATCCTGCCCCACCTGCCATAGTGATTGGTCCAGAAACTCAGTCCTAAGCACCAAGGCAGGGCGCACCCCTGGCCACAGGAATGGGTATGTGACTCTGGCCAAGATGCCAGGGGGACTTGCTGGGAACTGGGGGGAAGGTGTTTCCTTGCTCTTAAGGAGAGACATGCTCTCCTTTCCTCTGAGTGTCATGGTGGTGAATGTGTAGCCCAGTCATGTGACAATTCTGAGGAAAGCCAGCCCACAGAGGGAGCCACCAGACAGAGAAGGGCACAGCTAAGGGAACTGTTAAGAGATGAGCCACAGTTGCTGGAGTAAGCCAGCCCTGAAGCCCACCCTATCTCTGGGGTCCAGTTACCAGAGTCAGTCTATCCCATCGTCTAAGAGGGCTGGTGTCGGACTTACTGTTAGCAGTCGCCCAAAGCATTCAGACCAATCTGTTACTCGACAAAGTCAGCTTTCAAGATTTGCCTTGTTATGGGCTTTGCGATCCTGTTTTGAATCCTATTTTTAACTAAGCATTGTTCTTTCTTCCTCTCTATATCACCGTTCTATCTGTTTTAATCCTCCCGGAGGCAAATGGATACCTGTGGCTGAACAGGAGGGAAATCTCATACAAGGAATGTGAGAGGAAGCACACATCGCTGTATTTCACAGGAACTATCCACATTACACTGCTATTCATACAAACATCTGGGAGAAGAACTTCTAAACTGTTAACAGTGGTCATCTCTGGGAAGAGAATATGGAGGGGTATGGGGGGGGGGCACCAAGAGATTTCCCCTTCCAGGTTGTGCATTGCTGTAATGTTTGGATTTTTAGAGTAAGCATAAATTACATTTGTAATTTAAAATTCCTAGGATTAAAAGTAATCCAAGACTTCCAAAGCTCCCCTGGTGCTTGTTCTGCAGGGAGTTTACCTGCTAGACAAAGAAATTACTCCAAAAGTAACAATATTTCTTTAGAATTTAGACATAGATTTTCAACAGCTTACAATGGCCTGACCCTAGCTGGTCCCAAAGAGCGAAAGTTCCCTGCCACAGGGAAACCTCAGCCACGGCTCTGCCAATGGGGGTTTGCAGGACTTTGGTGTCTCCTGGGAGTCAGGAGGGGCTGCAGCTCTGTGGTCTGCAGCCTGGCTCCTCCCTCCCTCCCATCCCAGTGTCTTAGGCCCAAGGTGGCCACACTGATCTCAAGTCTGAACATCCTCCTCACAAATGCCCAGCCTCGGCTCACATTCCTCCCGCAGGAGCAGTGCCACAGCCCCCTGCTCTGCCCCAGGGTCCCTGTCACTGCCTAAGGCCCTGGCTTTAGGATTCTACTCCCAGCTTAGTCCTAAGCAGTCCAGGCAGATTGTGTCTGACATTGCCCCCAGCTGGATGAGCCCAGGAGCCCCAGCGTGGGTGGAAGGAGCCTCTGCCCCTAGCGGGGAGAGATCCCAGGGCTGACCTTGTGCCCACAAGTAAGGACTGTGGAGGCTGGGCTCTGGGCTCAGGGCTTGGAGAGGGAGAAGAAGGAAGATGTAAGAGCTAGGGACAGACAAGGTCCAGAGGATCTACTTACCCTGCCCGCCCCCTCTCCTCCCTGGGCTAGTTCTAGGCTTGGTCTCTGGACTCTGTCCTTCTCCAGAGCCACTGGTTCCAGGAGCAGAAAACGCCTCAGTGTGGACCCTCAGAGGGTACCACATGGGTCCACTTCCAGAACCTCCACTCTCAGAGAGACTAGTGTGGGGGCTCCCCCTGCCCGGGAGTGGAGATGTGTCTGGAAGGCCAGGCGTGCAGGGCAGGACTGACTGCTCACAGTTTTTCCCATGCTCACCTCCCCAGTGAAGGGCTGGGCTCCTACTGAAAGATGCCCCACTCTCCAGGGGCGCTTGGAACCCCTAGACCCCAAGCCTCCCCATCCCAGCCTGACACTTGCCTGTACGGGCAGCAACAGTCCCAAGTCTACAGTCCCGTCCTGCCCCTGTGCCACCTCCTGGGCCCCAGGGAGGCCCCACGAGCCAGGCCCTGTGCTGAGCATCAGGGTTCAGAGATGAAGACCTGGTCCCTGCCCCGGGGCAGTCAGCAGAGCAGGCAGGCAGAGACCCAGATGAAAGCACAGCTGGCGGCTGCCACGGGTTACACTCCTGCTCTGCACTCAGACCATGCCGGCTGCTGATGTGACACTGAGTTGGCGTCAGTCCCTGCCCTCGATGAGCAGGTGACATTCCCAGCAGGGAACTGCTTGGACACCCTCACCAGACACAGCATCGCTCGTAAGTGCTGCCTTGTTGGGAGACCTCCTCAAATAAGCTACTTAACACGCCATCCCTGCGCTCTGGCTCTCAAAGCACTTAGTGCCATCAGACATTACAGATTTCCTTCTCCCGGTTGCTGGTCTCCCCACATGCAGACACGAGCTCTTTGAAGACAGGGCTTTGTCTGTGTTGTCCTTGTATCCCTAGCCCCTAGGACCCTGTCTGCACACAGCAGGCACTGAATATGTATTTGTGCACTCAGTATTTCTGTATGAAGGCTGGGGGTTAACACAGTTCTTGCCCCTTCCTCTCCGCCCCCCCAGGCACCTAGCCAAGTGGTCCCTAAGTCCTAGAGACCATCTGGTCCCAGCTCTTTCCCTCTCCTACTCCCCGGCCCAAGCGTGGGCCCCGCCGCTCCAGCCCTCACTTGGTAGTTCTTACAAGGCCCTGCGCAGATGTCACCTCCCCGTGAAGCCTGCTCAGATCCCTCCACTGTCCCATTGCTGGTCCTCAAGCATAGCCCCCTCTCCCTGACAGCAGTCACTCATTTCTGTCTGTGTCCCCACCCCACTGCCACTGCTCCTGAAGAGAAGACCTTCAGAGCTGGGCTGGGGCCACTTTCTCTCTGGGTCTCCGGGGCTTCCACAGAGGACAGGACCGGGCGTAGTGTCAGAGCTCGGGAAATGTTTGTTGAGTGAATAGAGGAGTGAATGAAGACATGAATGAGTGAGTGAATGAACAAATGAAGGAGTGAATGACGGATGAGCTTCCCCGGGCGTGAATGGGTATGAGCGGGAGCAAGCAGACACGTGAATGAGCGGGAAATTACCAGAAAATGAGTCCGTGACGGGAGAGGAGGGAGGGAGGGAGTGGTGAGTGAGCCTGCAAGGAAGGCTCCCAGCCTCCTCCACAGCCCTGGCACCGTGATGTCCCCGCCACCCCGTGGTCCTGGGCCCCTGCTCAGCACCAGCCAGTCCCGCGGTGCCGCCTCCCTGAGCCAGCTCCCATCAGTGTGCTCAGCACACGCCCTCTGACGCTGGGCAATGAATCAGACAGGGCCCTGCCCCGGGGCTCCCGGCACTGGGGGCAGACAGACAGCCTCGTAAATAAACTGGATGCCGTGCTGGGCAGACATGGGTTCCAGCAGAGCGGTGAGCTCAGGGTTGGCTCTGGAGCCTGGGGCAGGGCAGAGCTGTTCTGACGCAGGGATCTGGGGGAATCTCAGGAGGAGGCAACCTCAGAGCCTCAGAGCAGGGCCTGGAAGGAGGGGGAGGGTGGAGAGAGGGCGCTTGGGCAGTAGGGACAGCAGCAAAGGCACAGCGGCCAGAGGGTGCAGAGGGAGCTCAGGAACCACGGGGCGCTGGTGCGGGCAATGACATTTGGGGAGATGGGACAAGCAGTGAATGCTGGGGGAAGAGTTGGTTTGGACGAGTCTGGGATGGGGACCACAGCAGGTTGTAGAGCAGAATGGGACACAAAGATAATGGGCCAGTGGCCCTGTGTGTCCCAGGAGGAAGATGGAGTCTCCAAAGAAACGCTATAGGAAACATTTCAAGGAGTCCGGGGTACTCAGGGCTGGGTCCTTACAGATCTTGCATAATTTAAGAATCTTCCACCATCCTCCTGGTCCCAACACCTCACTACCAACAGCCTTAGGCACTTGGGACCCTCAGACTAGATTAGTCGGAGGGGAAATATTTACAGGTTATTTGGTAATGATTCAGACCATGGAAAGGGATCTGGGGTTCCTGAACCAAATCAGGGAATTTCAGAGGTTGACAGGAAACCTCAGTATAGGGTGGGCTGACGCCAGAGATGCTGCTAAACACCCTGCAGTGCATAGCTGTCCCTGACAACATGAAACTAACCAGTCCAAAATGTCAATGGCCATCAGTTTGAGCCACCCCGATTCAACAGATGAGCAGGCGGAGGACCCTGGATCAAAAGGGGGTCCCCAGGCTGGGCACAGCAGCTCATGTCTGTAATTCTGGCACTTTGGGAGGCTAGGGCGGGAAGATTGCTTGAGCCCAGGAGTTTGAGACCAGCCTGAGCAACATAGTGAGACCCCATCGCTATGAAAAGGTTTTAGAAATTAGCCAGGTGTGGTGGTACACGCCTGTAGTCCCAGCTACTTGAGAGGCTGAGGCAGGAGAATCGCTTGAGCCCAGGAGCTCAAGATTATAGTGAGCTATGATCGTGCCACTGTACTCTAGCCTGTGCGATAGAGCAAGACCTTGTCTCAAAAAAAAGGGTGGGTGGGTCCCCAGCAGCTCTTCATGTGTTCCAAGAGCTGTGCTGAGTACTTTATACCCATTAGCTCCTGTAATCTATCCCTGCTTTCCCAATGAGGATTAGGAAAGTATGTGATATGCCCAAGGTCATATAGCTGGGGATGGTGAACACATGATTCCAACCCAGGCAGTTGAGCTCCAGAGCCATGTTCTTGGTCATGACATCCCATGGCCTCCCCAGCACCTACTAGCTGGGGAAGAGCTGGGACTTGGATCCAGGCCTGCACCCTCCAGAGCAAATGCCCCTTCTACTCTGCTCTGTGCCCCTGGCCCACGTGAGGGTCTTGGGCGCTTTGGCTGCAGCAGTGGAGCTTGGCAGCCGAGGACCTGGGTTTGTCAGGGATGCAATTGGCGGGCATGAAGCAGATCCTTGGGACAGAGGGCCTTTGTCTGCCTGCAGATGGGCAAGCAGGCCTGGGCTGTGCGGCCAAGCCCGGGGGCCAGCTGGGTGCAAACTCATCAGACAGCTGCTGGGGCTGCCAAGGAGATGGGAGCAATTAGAGGGCCCAGCTCACGCCAGGAGGTGGAAGCCACGTGGTGAGAGCTGCTAAGCTCCCTTGCCCTCCAACTTGGGCCCAGTTTCCTGGGAGGTGGCCACAAAGTTTGTCTTCAGGACAGTAAATAGCAGCTCCATTCGCACTGAGTGAACCTATTATGTGCTGAGCTGGGCACGTACACATCTCATCTCCTTTCATCTCGAAACGCCCTTGGGAAGGTGGAGGTACTAACTGCATTGCATGCACATATTCATCCATTCGTTCGTTCAGCAGGTATCACGGCTTGCCTGCTACATGCCAGGACTGTGCTAGGTCCCTGGGGGTGCAACAGGGAACAAAACAGACAGAAACCTCTGTTCTCATGTAATGTATATTCTGGAGGGAGGAAGAGAGACAATAGAAAAGGAATAAACAAGATAACTGCGAGTTGTGATCTGGGCCGCGGAAGAAAGGAAGAGTGGATGGAAGGTGGGCTGGGGAGGGCCCACCTGAGAGGTGACTGTTCACAGAGGAGGAGCTGAGGCTCAGAGCCGGGAGGCAACTCGGCCATGGTCACACAGCTGGCAAGTGAAGGATCTGGGCTCTGGTCCCAGGTCTGCCTGACTCCAGACCCGACCCCGCCATCTGCCTCCTGGAAGCCCCTCCCTGCCGGGGCCATCGCCACACTACACTCGTGTGTAATGTTGGCACAGGGTCTCCAGCTCTTACCCACATCAGCTGTAAGAGGGAGGGAGGCTTATCGCCTCCGTTTTAGAGAGGAGAGAATTGAGGGGAGGGGCCATAGCAAGCCCAGGGGTCCAGCAAAGGAGTGACAGGGAGGGGACTTGAGCCAACGTCTTTTGATCTGCAAATCTGTGTCTCTTCTGCCACACCTTGACCATTCCTGGCCAAGCACTTAGCCCACCCTGAACACTTCACAGGCAGGCAAGAAATGGATTAATGGGCAGGGCACGTGTCCTTGGGCAAGGTCTGTCTCCCTTTGGAGTGTCCATTTCTCCATTAGAAAACATGAAATTGGTCCAGACCAGCTCTGAAATTCCCCACGCTCATTCTATTCAATCGACAGATGAAGGAGGCTCTGCCCCATCGCAGTCCCGTGGAAAGGAGCAGCACAGTTCAAAGTGGGCTGGCCAGGGAGAACATCATAGAAGCCAACAGAAGCAAAAGCAGGGAGGCGAAAAAGGAAACGGCCCGGGGTCAGCCAGGCATCGTTTAGGACATGGGGAGGGATTGGAACTTTCATCCAGTGATCTCCTCCCCGCCCCATACTCCAACCTCTGCCACCTGGTGAGGTCTCAGGCCACCACAGCTTCTGCACCGTTTCAGTGCCAGCCCTGGCTTGAGGCTGGGAGCGCCTTCGGAGGAGATGCTGGAACAGGCCCCACATGTGTCTGGGCTGCCAGCTGCACACAGACTGTGTGGCCTTGGCAGGCAGCTACTCCCCTCACTCAACTTGGCTTCCTTATTGATTAACTGAGGAAGGGTGATCGGAGCTAGCCAGGGCCATAATGGAAGGTAGGGTTTATGAGCACTTTCTTCGTGTCAGGCAACAATCGCTTGAGACAGGTGATATTATTACCCCTGATTTACATGTGAGACATCTGAGGCTTAGAGAGGTAGCGTCTCTTGCCCAAGGCTACACACTAGGACACAGCCCAGAGGAGATTCCCACGCAGGTCTGTCTGACTCCAGAATCCTGCTCAGAACAAAAAGCTGCTAGCTCGACCTGTGCATAGTCAATCCCCAGGACTTCATCTGTAGGGAAGAATCCCAGAGAGCCAAAAAAGAAGTTCACTGCAGCCATATTTACAACAGGGCAGATAATCCGAAGCAACCACGTGTCCAACATTAGGCAGCTTTAGGCTGGGCACAGTGATGAGCGCCTGTAGTCCCAGCTACTCAGGAGGCTGAGGCAGGAGGATCGCTTGAGCCCAGGAGTTTGAGGTTGCAGTGAGTATGATCGTGCCACTGCACTCCAGCCTCAGTGACAGAGTGAGATGCTGTTTCTAAATTTAAAAAAAATTAGAAATTAGGCAGCTTCAGATAAATCATGGGGTATTAAGTGTAGCTCTTTGTCAGTGTTCTCTCTTGTAATCCCCACACCAGCCCTGTGAAGCGGGTGTTGCTTTCCTCATTCCTATACAAGGCCTAAAGTTCAGAGAGGGTGAGTGATTTGCTGAGGGCACACAGCTAGTGACAGGCACAGGCTTATTCACAGCCTCCCCCAAGGTAGAAATGGGGAGTTCTGTCCTCTGAGGAAGAAAACAAGTGCCCGCGACTCAAGGCCACACAGTTGATGGGCAAGAAAGTTGGGGCTTGACCTCAGACACCGGGATCCCGTGCTCCGGGACCACTTGCTACACTGCCACTGCTGGCCGGGAAAACTGAGATGAGCCAGTTAGCTCCTATAAGCCTGCTCCTCACGTGTAAAATAGGGAAAACGGTGTCTGTCGTGTAAAGGGTTGTGGGGAGGATTAAATGGCCAACAGTAATGTCATATGAGCAGAATACCCAGGCTGGGGGTGAACAGAGAGGATTTCTGCGATGGTGGGGGTGGAGGTGAAGGAGAGGCTTGGGACAGGATAGGGGGCCTTGGTGCCCTCCGTAAGGACTTTCAGAGGCAAGGCTGACAAGCGAATCCCATCACTAACCTTTCTGGCCTTTTGGATGCTGCCTCTCTGACTATGTCCAGGGACAGACTCTGTGGACCAGGCCTTGCATGTGGGTCGCACCTGCCCAAAGGCAGGCCTGCCATGGGGCCCCAGCACCAGCACAGGCAGGCCACACAGTGTCACTGAATAAAGGGTTGGGTTCAGTCTTTCAAAGGCTCTCAGAGTTGGAAAGACCCTAAAGATCACCTAGTGACCCCAACCCCTCCCCAGACGGGAGAAAGGGCTCGTTCAGGGTCACACAAGATGAGATGTCAGAGCCAGAACTGGACGCTGGGGGTCCTGTCACTCAGTCCCTCTTGCAGTGTGGCACTTAACCTGTGCCTCTAGTCTGGCTTCGCAGCCAGCTATGAGACCTGGATTCTGGGGCTTACAGCTCAGCTGCTGACCCCACAAGGCTGGAGGAGAACTAACCTGGGTATCGCGGGCGGATGTGCTTGAAAAGAACCCAGCGTAAATGTAGGGAGGTGGGGCTCAGTGATGCCCACTAGATAAGGGTGGCGGCAGGGAACGCAGAGGTGGCATCACAGGGCTCCCGGAAGGCAAAGGCGAAGACAACCCTCTACCGGATTCTGAGTGGCCCCAGGCCCTGGAGGGCAGGCGGCAGGGAGGTGGCAGGTGGTGGGAGGGCAGGTGGCAGGGAAGGTCCTTGGAGCTGCGGCCTGGCAGAGGGAGGGGAGGCCAGGCAACCCATGGGGCTACCCCGGCAGCTGTGAGACAGAGAGACATGGTGCGGCCACGGCTGCAGCAGGTTAGAGCTTTTGCAAGCTCCCAGCTGCAGCCAAAGGCAGGAGATCAGTTAGTAAACAGACAGCACAATCCCACAGAGACAAACACCCCCAGACGTGTCCCAACCCATCTCTCCCATGCACTCAGAGCTGGGCCTGCTCAGATTGCCTGCCCCTTCCTGAGGATGCGGGTAGCCTAGCCTTGGACTTGGAGAGCCCAGCGCCTCCCTCGGGCCGTCCTTCTGTTCCTTCCCCCATGCGAGCTCATCAGCAAGTTCCCTCTGGATTTACTGCTTCCCTGTCTCCTCACTGGACTGCAGCCTCGTCCCACCTGTGTGGTGTGGATCCTGCCATCAGTTTGCTGCCCCTTCCTCCCAAAGCTCCCAGGGCACCCCATGGCTACGGGTCCAGTTTGGACCTCTCAACTTGGCATTCAGCATCTCCATGATCCGGCCTCTGACTTCAATTCCCTCTGCTCCTCCAGTGCCCCAGCGTAGACTCTCTGTCTTGGGACACCCTCCGCAGCCGGCCTGCTCATCCCAATCCGGACTGAGCCTGGCAGGGGCCCAGCCACTGGGCATGACTTCCTCTGAAGGACAGGGGGCCGTCTGTCTGCCCCAGTCAGAGGAGCCTTGGCACACAGGAAATCCTGACCCTGGCAGTGTGACCTTGGGGCAATGAGCCTCAGTCTTCGTGTCTGTAAAATGGAGATGAAGATCCTTCCAGAGGATTCAAACCTCTTGGCACAGTGCAGATCACAGAGACGGCACCTGTGCACTGTAGCTGTTATTATCACCATCACTGCTATTATCACTCACACAGTCCCACACAGCAAACACACTTTCCAGAGGACCACGCCGCCAGCAGGTGACAAGGTTGCCAAACCACAACATCCCGTGAAAATATTAGGAACACTCACCTCCAGCCCAACTTAAATATGGGACACTGAGGCCCAGGGCTCCAAAGCCAGTGAATGGCAGAGCAAGACCAGGAACCAGACGTCCTGCCTCCCACTCAAGGAGGAATTCTTCCCCAAGGAGCTGCCACTGCTAAGAGTCAAGTTCAAACACCAAATTTTAAATGTGACAGTCTCAAAGTATACAGAGAGAAAACCTTAGAATCTGTGTTATTTGTTCTCACTTTTAACTTTCCCCCTTGAATACACCCAGGTACCTTTGGAGAGCGCTTCTGCCGCCTCCTTCCAGCCAAAGCTCATATTGCTGCTTTTCTTCTCCCCCTCCCTTTAGCCCCTCCAGCCCTGGGGAGGCCTTTCTCTGACCTGCCCTGCCGAGCCAAAGGGCAATTGCCGGCTTGCCCTTGCACTGCTCAGCTCATTTTCCTGTTCTTAGCCTTAAGGGTCTATTCTGGGAAAGAAACCCAGAACCCCTCCCTCCTGACGGGCTCCCCCCAGTCCCTTACACACACCCAGTCCCTCCTGTCTACAAATCAGCCAACAAGCAAACAAAGCACCCCTCCCTCTCCCTTCCTTGGCCCCATTTCTCGGTGGTGACCTGTTAGTCTTCACCTGCCGGGCCTTCCTGCGTCCCACCCTGCTGATCGCACCCTCCTAGGGGCTTCCAGACTCCCCTTCTTGATCACCCCTGCCCCGCTGCTCTGCCAGCAACTTCTCAGTCCCCTCGGTGGGTGGCTGCTCCCTCTACGCAGTCAGCCACTGACGTTCTGTCCTGGGCCAGTTCTCTGCCTGCTCTCTCCCCAGACACCCCACTCGAATTTCCACCTCTACCCAAGGATTCCTGGACCCGCATCTCTAGCCCAAACTTGCCTCCGAGCTCCAGGCCAGGGCACCCCACGGCACCCCACAGCCTCCACTTGGGTGTCCCTCAGCCACCTCAAACTGCGTGTGTCTAGAGCCATCTCATGATTCTGTCTCTCAAAGTCCCCTCCCTCCTGAGCCCCTGTCTCTGTAAACAGCCCCCCGCCCCTGTCACTGCAGTGCAAGACCCTGCCGAGTGCACCTCCCAAACCCCTGCACGACCCAGCCACACCCCCGCCCCCACCACCATGACCTGAACCCAGCACCCCGGCCTCTCCTGGTGCTCCTCTGCCCTGGGTGTCTGTCACAGCTTCCTGACTGGTCTCTCAAAGCCATACTTACCCCACACTCCATTCTCTTTACAACAACCAGAGGGATCTTTCTAGAACACAGATCTTTTTGTCATTTCCCTGCATAGAACTCTTTACCATCACCCAACTCTTCTCCAACAAAACCCCCAAATGCTTGCTATCTTGCCCTCTGCACCCCAGCCCTCCGGCCTTTTTGCTTTTCTTTCAATTTACCAATTTCTTACTGCCTGTGAGGCTTTGCTCTTGCTGTTTTCTTGGCCTAGAATGCTTTTCCTTCTCCCCTGGACCCGCGCCCAAGAGATCAGGCCGAGGGTTGCATCCCACACCTCCTAGCAGCCCACACTCCCTGGGCACTGGGCCTTCCCGGCTGCCGGCTTGTTTGCAGTTAGCCACGGTGCCTGCGGTGGCTTGATTCATGTCTGTCTCGGCTCCCCGACTGCGAGTGCCATGAAGGCAGGGCCACACCGTGCATGGCACAGAGCACCCCAGAGCCGGACTGGACCTCCCCTGTACACACAGCAGTGCTGACTGCCCCAGGAGCAGACCGTTTCGTCCGGAACTCAAGGACCTCATGGTTGGACCCCATCCACCTGTCCCGTGCTCCCTGGCTTGAACCCTCCCCACATACCTTCCCCATCCAGCCCGGGGACCTCCCCCCTCCTCCTCTTGGCTCCCACCACTTCCCTTCCTCTCTTCTTTCTCTGGTGCTGTTGGTCCGACACTAGCCAGCTCAAGCCCACCACCCTCCGTGACGCCTCTGTCCTGAGCACGCAGCCATCGTCCTCTGCGCTGGGGGAGCACCACTGACCATCCTGTCAAGCGTCCCTGCCACCTCCAGAGTGAAGCCACAGTCCAGCCCCACTGCTCTCTCAGCCGCCCACTGCCCACACGGCCGACACCCTGTCCCCTCTGACAAAGCCCCATCCTGCTTCGTGCCTCTGCGCAGTCCCTGCCCTCTTGCCCTCGGCCACCTCCCTCCTTGCCAAACTGCTCAGGACCAGCCCGCACGTCCTCCCATCAGAATGCCGCCGTGGCCCCCCAGACCGAGGTCTGCCCTCTCCTGAGTCCGGCGCAAGGGCACCCGGCCTTCCAAGCCGCACTTCCTGAGTTCGTGTCCTGCCTCCATCTCTTACAAGTTGCAGGGTCCTAGACACGTTACAAACCTTCGCTAAGCCTCAGTTCCCTTCACGTAAAATGGGAGGAGTAACAGCCCCACCTCAGAGAATTTTGTGAGTATTAAATTAGGAAATCCATGAGATGCATTTAGCCTAGTGCTTGGGCACCTGCTGTGTGCTACCAGGAAGCCTCTGAACTGGCTTCCTCTGGGCGGTCATGGTGGGCTGGCTAGCCTGTCCCCTCTGCTGGCCCTGCGCTGGGAGGGGAGGCCCTTTTGGCTCTGACTGCCTTGCCTAGCCCGGTGCCCGGTTCTGGGCAGGTTCAGCACACGGTCTAAAGAGCCAGTAGACCACACACTTGGCAGAAATCGGCCCATTGTTCCTTCACTTTCCTGTGTGTAACCTTATCTCTCCTCACAGGACTGGGGCTCCAGGGTATGGGGGTAGGAGGTGCAGAGGGAGGAGAACAGAAGGGTGTCTCCCTGTCAGAGGCTGAGGCCTGGGAGGGCTCTCTGGCCCTCATCCCTCCACCCCTGCGGTGCCAGCCCAGGGAGGGAGTGAGGAGGCCTTGCCGACAGATGGGCCCACGTCCTCCCCCCAGACGAGGCACGTCTCCCCTGCGTGGTGGTGCCCTAATTACTCCTGCCCCCCCCCCACACCCGCTCCACACACATCTGTGTTCTTAGGCAAGAGCCTGCTTGACATACTCACACTGAGCTCTCTTGGCTGGCGGTTCCCAGCCAGCTTGGCCAGTTTCTTCAGAAGCTGCAGCAGAAAGAGAGGAAAGTTTTCTTAAAGCCACAGAGCACAAAACCAGGGCAAGGGACGGATCAATGCTCATCAGCGAAAGACCAGCCTGGGACCAGCGTGGGCTAATCTCAGCACGGTCTGAGGCGGGCCCGGACAGCTTGGTGGAAGCGTTGAGTGTGCTGGACTCTGTGCTGAGAGTCTCAGGTTTGAATCCAGGTTCTGCCACCAACCAGCTGGGTGACCTTGGGCAGTTCACTTACCCTTTCTGAGCCACGATTTCCTTGTCTACACAGGGGAACAATATTCATGCCAGCTCAGGAGGATTTAATGAGATGAGTGCTCAAGAGGTTGGCTGTTGTTATTTTGTCACCAGGTGTCAGAGCTAGAAGGAACCTCCAAGGTCCTTTGGGAGCAGAAGACACTGCGGCCTGTTAAGGTGGCCTGACTTGGCTAAGCCGGAGAGCAAATCAGTGCTTTTCTTTCTAGCCCTTGTCACTAACGACCTTTTTCAGAGAACCAAGGGGCATTTGCTCACTTACCCGCTAGACTCAGAGGTCGCCCACCTTGATTTGAGGAGCTCAAATTTGGGAGTCTTGAAGAAGGAATTGCAGAGGTGTCCATGCCAGCATGCGGCCTGTTGTCAGGTGGCCATTTGTTCATGATGGGCCCTCTCCAGCTGAGGGTGGCACTGCCCACCAACAATGCAACAGGGAGGGTCACAGCCCTACAGTCCATCCAGGGAGGCAGGGACTCTGGCTAGGTTCGCTGTGAACACATCTCGGACCTTGCAGGGGTGAGGACCTGCGCTGCCTGCTCCCCTCTCCAGCTGGGCTCAGCCCTCTGGCCTCTCAGCAGCCTGGCCCAGGGGCTCCGCCTGCCCACCTGTCTGCCAGATGGAACGCCTGCTCTGCTCTCTCCCTCCTGCCCACCCCAGATGCAGCTTGCCTCCTGCCTTTCCCTCTCCCGGATGCTGGGGCAGACCTGTTGGGGCCATCTGGAGGGCTCAGGGGGAGGGGGAGTGCAGGGGGCAGGGCCTGGGGAAGCATTAAAGGGCCTGCTCTATCCCCCCCTCCCACCCCCGCTGGGGAGGAGGCTGCATGAATCAGGAAAGCAGGTCCCACGCATTCTTTTAGCAAGGGGCCTAAGATGTGTTTTCAGAGCTGAAGGGGAACCCAAACTGCATTCCGAGAATAACAACAGTAGCACCTACCATTCATTAAGCAGCCACTCTATTCTTGACACGAATCGTGCATCATCCCATTTAATCCTTTGCAACAGCTTCTTCGCAGGGGGATTTGTGAGGATGAAATGGGAAGACGCATCTGTACCGGGACACCTGGAAGAGTTTAATTTGGGATTGGCGGGTGGTGAGATAAGCTGTCAGCTATTCTCTGTTGAAGTAGAGGCAGAGGTTTCTCTTGGAACAGACCTTCCTTGTTCAGGGAGGTGTCATTTGGTCCAGGTGGGGAAAGCATGCCCCTCTTAGCTCTCCAAACACCAAGCCAGCAGGCCCTGGTCATCCTGGGGAAGGGTGTGACAGGGCTTACCATGGTCTGGAAAGGGCTTCTCCCACTCCCCCTTGGTTTGCAGAGCTGGTCTCTGAGGCATTGTTGGGCAGATCTACACAGGGACCAAGAGTCCTGCATGTTCAGTGTTATCTCCTATGTGTTGAGATAGTCTATTGTCCAGAGAAGACACCAAGTGCCTGCCCACTCTCCATGGGTGGAGAGAGGATCTAGAATGAAGTGCTGACTCGCTCAGGGGCTGGGATGTTGGTAGGAGGGCTGGCTCTGGTTTCCTGTGTGGCTGAGGCTAGAAGCCCTTCTTGGCCCAGCACGGTGGTTTGCTTTGGGCCAATTGTGAAGTGTGCGGGTGTGAGTCTCTACTGCAACAGAGGACGAGGGTGCCCGAGGCTGTGCAGAATGTGTCTCCAGCAGTGACTTCCCGTGGTAGCAACAGGAGCAGGAACACTGATGGGATGATGAGAACTATAATTTCTTAAGTCCTGGCATTGGAAACAGAAGTCTTTCCTCTGGAGAGACACCTCTGGGTCTCATTCAAACAAAGACAGGCAATGGCGTTAATCAGGAGATATAGGATACCCCTTAAGTGTACAGGTGGGCTTTTGAGCAATTAACTGGAAAATTAAAAAGTTTGTGACCAATACTCCCAAGCTAGTGAGGCAGGTGATTCTCGTTATGCTTGTGTAGAACTTGACTATCTCACTGGCTCCTTGCGACAGCCCTGCAAGTAGGCGTGATTATATCTATTAAATATTCATGTATCAGGAAATTGAGGCTCCAAGAAGCAAAAGACATGTGCAGCCAGGCGCAGCGGTTTGGACCTGTAATCCCAGTACTTTTGGAGGCCAACAAGGAAGGATCACTTGAGCCCAAGAATTTGAGACTAGCCTGAGCAACATAGCAAGATCCCATGCTAAAAAAAAAAAATTAGCCAGGCATCGTAGCCCATGCCTGTAGTCCCAGCTACTTGGGAGGCTGAGGTGGGAGGATTGCTTGAGCCCAGGAATTTGAGGCTACAGTGAGCTATGATCTCACTACTGCACTCCAACCTGCTTTTGTTAAGCGACTCCCCTTTTGGCTCCTTTTCCCCCAGGACCACCCTTCAGAATTTGGAGACAGAGCCTGTGTCTCTGTGCAATAGAATGAGACCCTGTCTCAAAAAAAAAAAAAATAATGACATGCAAGTTCATGCGGCTAGTAAGTGTTGGACCTAGGACTGGAATTTTCCTCCTGCTCCATAGGGAAGAGCAGCAGCCTGAGGTCGGCATACTCACATGGAGTATGAGGCTCTGTCAGGCGCCAGCAACTGCACTGCAGAGCTCTGTGCAGGCCAGCAAGCCCCAGCGGGCCAGGAGGCCCTTCCAGCCGGCGCAGAAGAGGGAGAAAGGGAGCAGGTTACTCTGGGGAGATAGTTAAGGTGACAAATGGGAAAGAGGAGAGATACTACCCAAGCCATTTCCTGCCTCAGAGCTTTTACAAGTGCCATGCCCTCTGTCTGGGACACTTGTCCCCTGCTCTCCTCATATGGCTCTTAGCCTTCAGATCCCAGCTCAAATATCCCTCCCTCAAAGAGGCCTCAGCCACAGAATCTAGTTTTTTAATCTACAATTAGTTTCTATATATCAGGACAATATTTCTTTCTTCTTTAGACTATATCGCAATTTGCAATCATTTGTATTCATATGTTAAAATTCCCCGTGGCCTGTCTCTCTCAGGAGACCGCGTGCTCCATGGGAGCAAGCGCACTGTCTTTTGGGGGCCATTACCTGGGCCACTGTAGCCCAGGGCTCAGCACAGTGCTGAGCATAGAGTAGGGACCCAGAAAACACTTGCGAATGAATGAATTGAATAGCTCGTTAATGGGAACTTGTGAACGAATGATCGAATAGCTGATCAATAGGAACTTGGAAAAACGTCTTCCCTGGATGGAGTGACAGATATGGAGATGGTCACCAGGGGGCTACGAGATTCAAGGAGACACAGGCTCTGTCTCCGAATTCTGAAGGGTGGTCCTGGGGGAAAAGGAGCCAAAAGGGGAGTCGCTTAACAAAAGCAGGACCATCTAGGGTGGGAAGGAGCCGGGCTCCTTGGGAGGTGGTGGGTTCCCTGCCCCATGGGTACAAGCAGGCCCTGACTAGCCCCAGGCAGGCTCAGAGAAGACTCCAGCAGCAGGTAGGGGGCTCCTGTCAGGCCCAGTCATAGCTGCTCAGGAACTCAGAGCAGAGAAGGTGAGGGGGCTCCAAGGAGGAGGTGAGGCTGCAGGGCTTCCTGGGGAGTTATCAAGGGAGAGATCTTTAGGCAGAGACATTGGTCGGTCTGTCTGCCAAAACTTGTTCATGGCAGTTTCCTGTTTTCCCGCCCAAGTAATTGCAAACAAAATAGACTGGGGCCTGGGCAGCAGCCACAACCCCTTCGTATATGAGGGGGCCTGGGGAGGGGCATGCAGGAGCAGGCACCGGGGCCCTGAGTCATGGGGGAAAGCGGTCCCACTCGGCATGGATGAGACTCCAGTGCTCCAGACCTTTCCGGGCAATCGTGGGCAAGGCCTTGGACGTCCCTGTGCATTCCTGCTGCACTTGGCCGGCGCTGGGGAGCAGCAGCCATTGACACTGCCTTCTGGGAAGCTGGGGGGGGACACACCCTGCATCAGGTGGCACTAACACAGGGCTGAGGCTGGGAAGCTCAGCGGGGCAGGGTTCCAGGTTCTGAGCCCTCTCCCTGTCCTGGCTAGGAAAACTCTGACCACCTAGAGAGGGTCAGAGGTGGCAAAGAAGAGTGTCGCCTGAGTTACCACACTGTTACCGGTGTCACCTAGGCTCTGACACCCAAGTTTCCTGGAGGAAGCATGTGTTGATGTGAGTTTGTGTATATACATATGCATCACATATCTGTGCGTTTGTGCATGTGAATTGCTGCACTCATTTGTGTGCGTATGTTTCTAATTATGTTTAATTGTGTCCCGTGTGTGCCTGCACGTGTGTGTATACCCTTATGTGTGCATGTGTTTCTGGGTATGCATGGGAACACAAACCACTGCCTAAGTTATATACATTCAGCCATTCCACAAATATTTATAGAGTGCTTCCTCTATGCCGCATGCTGTCCTGGGTGCTGGGAATACAAAGTAAGAAATTCAAGGTTTCTTTTCTCGTGCAATTTAAATGAAGTATAATATAAAAGACAGGCAATAAATGGGTAAATAGATAAATGAATAAGTAATCCCAGATAGCGATCACTGCCACGAAAAGGAAAAAGCAGGGTGCTTAGACAGAGTGGCTTGGGAAGGATTATTTTATTTATGTAAATAAAAGAAAGGGCTCTATTTATATAAATAGAGTAATGACTGCTCAGAAATGAAGAATCCCAGGCCTCAACCCAGACCTCCTAATGCAGAAATCTGCATTTCAACAAGATCCTTCAGATGATTCACATGCACATGAGAGATTAAGAAGCACTAGGTTAAAATTTACTAACACAGACACGACTCGGTGGAGAAAAGGAAATGAGAGTAAATGCTATAGACGTCCTCCTGCTACTGGTCATGAGATAACATTAAATATTAATAGTTGGCATTTATTAATTTCCTCTTTGTCCAGGCAGGGTTCTCTACCCAGTAAGGTCACCTAACAGGCATTCCTAAGGGTCTGAGACCAGGGAGGCCTGCCCACCTAGAGTCAGGGTGGTCTTCCATTGCTTTTCACCTAAGACCGTTTCTATAATATTACTCCCTGTCCCCATCAAGTATCAAAAAGCCGACTTTCTCTTGACGGTCCGAGTCAGTAGCCCCAGGAAAGTCCTAGTTCCCCTTCTCTGCTTCTTCCCCCCTCTTCCCCTTCTCTGCTTCTGGCGTTTCAAATGGCCAGCTGGAATTCTCGACTTCCAATCCAATGGAAATATTCTCCCCTGGTAGAAGCATTCTCTCCTCAGGTCCTAGCACTTCCAAGTCCCAAATTTCGGGAGAGTCATTGGGTGGCACTGTGAGAGGTCCCATCCCTGCTTTGTGAGGACTGCGGCAGCCTGTAGGATGGCATTGCAGCTTCACGGTGGTTTTTACTCTTCCATCTGCTTCTGGAATTAAGTTCTTTGTTAGGTCATTCCATAGTTCTAGAGGTCCAGCTGCTTCTGGGCAATGGGGCACCTGGTGTGACCAACGATCTAACTGGCTTCAGTCCACTGACTTACTTCTATCTCCGTAAGATGAATTCCTTGGCTGAAAGCAGGTTGTATGGGCACCACGACAGTGGATGAGGCATCCAGTGGGCCTCCAGATGGTGCTGCTGGAAGACTTGTGGATTACAGCAGGCAGGAAACACGAATGCAAATGCAGAATAAATGGTTATTCCAGGGAGGACAAATCCCCATCCCCTTCCAGGAAGGAAGGAGTCCAATGTCATCTATCCACCACCAGGTGATATCCATGGTCACTTTGTTTACTGAGTCCATTGAGCAAATTCTGGGGTACCTGGGTAAAGAGGCTAATTGGCACCCACAAAGCAGGTCACATCTTGTCTGCCTGTTTATTAAGATCATTCCAGGATGGCCGGACGCGGTGGCTCACGCCTGTAATCCTAGCTCTCTGGGAGGCCGAGGTGGGCGGATTGTTTGAGCTCAGGAGTTCGAGACCAGCTTGAGCAAGAGCGAGACCCCGTCTCTACCAAAAATAGAAAGAAATTAATTGG
>CAUYSK010117416.1:0-38954 GCA_963575035.1 Avahi laniger
TTAATAATCCCAGCGATTAATAGGACTCCATCAATCCATTTACTGAGATCATTGTGCCTGCATAACAAGTGAGAAGATAGACTAAGCGAGTTCGGGCAACTTGCTAAGTCTTGCTCAATCAAAGATTTGAACTCAGGTTTGTCTTTGTTAGAGCTGATGCCGTCAACACCATAGTACATCGACTCACATTAAGAAAATAATACTATAGGTTGGGCACAGTAAGTAGCTCACTCCTGTAATCCTAGCACTCTGGGAAGCTGAGGCAGGAGGATCGCTAGAGGTCAGGAGTTCAAGACCAGCCTGAGCAAGAGTAAGACACCGCCCGCCCCCGCCCCCCCCATCTCTACTGAAAATAGAAAAATTAGTTGGGCATGGTGGCATGTGCCTGCAATCCCAGCTACTAGGGAGGCTGAGGAGCACTCTAGTCCAGGTGACAGAGCAAGACTCCATCTCAAAAAAAAAAAACAAAAATATGTCCTCAGAGGTCAATGGGATATAGACAACTGTTTTTATGACGCAGTTGAGATTTTAAAAACTAGATTATCAATAACTACAAGTGTATGCAACAACTTAGTTTGGTCATGAATGAAATATTCACAAATATGCTAAAACGTATCTATATACAATTAGATATGGGATTTCCTAGTATCTATCACTTAAAGAAAAAAATGTGTTAGCTAATGAATTTTTTAAGTTAATTACTGTAATGGAATTTTCCTTTAAATACTAGCACTTATTTTATTTGGCAAAACACTGAACAATTTGGGAAGATTTTTGTAGTTTTTTCATGATTTGAATAATGCATAGCTTTTCCTCATTATAGGCAAATGTTCAAATCAACCTCAAAGAAAGCTTCACCTGGAAAGCTCTAACTAAATGAGCATTTTTCTCTGCCTACCACTAGCACCAGCTCCCACAGTAAATAGTCAACAGCTGGAGTGGTAACAGGAAAATCTCAGTGCAGCTAATGAGAGCCCCATATTTCACAGCTCAGAGGCTGTAAAATACTTTTTAAAAAAAAAAAAAAGGTATTTACAAAAATCTCACTTGTTTGAGTGTAAACCCAAGAAACTGCTGCTTTTAAAGGAACAAACTCTCTGCATTAATAATCAAATTCAGAGAACTATACAATGTAAATAAAGATAATTTAGAAAGTGATTGATTTTGTATTATAATATGCAATGTCACAATCCCATCCAAGCAAGCAAGAAGTGTCTGGAGCATGATTAAATCTAAGAATGAATATTTTTAAGACACTATTTTCCCTACTTCTCAGATGGAAGAAAGGATGGCGACATTATGGAAATGTTCGACTAAATGCAGCAACAGTGCGTGATATGGAAAATATATTAGTCCCAATACACCCAATATCCTTGAAAATATATTTTTAAACATGTTGATGAATGTCACTTCCCCTGGAAGCCATTCTAAATAATTCCAATTAACTCTGAAAAAATGTTTGTTGAGCCTTTCGTTTAATTCAAGTTTCTCTCCTGCCCCTAACTTGTGTTTGATTTTGCTCAAAAATATTTAGATGATATATTGCAGGCATCTCTCTGACATATTATTACCCAAAATTCTAGGACAATTGGATAGACTTGGGGCTAAATACAAGGTCATGATATTCCTATATTAGAGAAGAATTCAAATATTCAGGGGAGAAGATAGAAAGAAACAGAAAGAGATGAAAGAAGGACTTGGTTTAGACAGAAAGTGAAAAACTGTGAGTGAGTTGAGAGAGAAAGTTGAAATACCGAATCTTTATAAAGGTAAACACAAAGGGAGAGAGAGAGAACAGGAGAGAGGTGTTAATGCTCCAGGGATAGGAAAAAAGCAAGGGGGAATAAAGTTTGATTCTAGGAGCAACATCCCTCAAATTCATTGAGTTCTCAAAGCAATCATGTAAAAGAAGAAGGACTGACCTTCGTAATGTAGCATTGAGGAAGGAAGATGGACAATGGATGTGAATCTGACTGAGTGCTTATTAATTATGTGATCTTGACAATGAATCTCAGAAAGTCTGCTTCAGAGCTAAAATGGAATTTTTTGAGCCTTAACTATGTGAGCTAACATGTATAGTGATATCTAATACACTCTATGACTTTTAGATTAGTAGATATTTGATTAGTGATAATTTAGGCTTCACTTTACAGGTTATACACTGTGCTTCAAAGAGTTTCAAGGAAATTCCACTTGAACACCCATTTGTTTGTTCATTTGTTTTTAAATGCATGTAATGCACCTAGCACAATCCTAGCCTGTTGCAGGCTCTCACTAAATGGTTGCCATCATGCACTTCACTCCAGGGTTTGCCAAGAGACCCGTGTCTTCTCAACATTCAGAAGTCACTTTGGTATCATCTGACAAAATCTAAAAAAAAAGAGTTGCTATTAAAATCCATTCTTCGATCCAACAGTTAAAAAGTTTAATTTGCAAAAAACCAAGGTGGTCCTCTTCACAACTTCTAAACAGCCAGGGGCTTTACCAGTTCTCCTTCCTTATTTCTGTCTGAGAGAAAGAATTGTTTCCCTTCATTCCAAGATGGAAAGCCCCACCTTGCTTCTTTCATCGTCTCATTCCCTCAAACACTGTCTTGGACAACTTGAGATTTGCCCTGCTTTCTGCAATGTGAAGGTGAAGTACACTTGATTTCCGTCTGTAATTCCTCTCCCTTTTTTAAACAACCAAGGGCTGTACACACAAATAAAATGCAACCAAGTTAAAAGCAAATCTGGTTTTGGCTCAGTTATCCATTGACTGCTGTGCCTGTGTCTTTCTTTTTAGAATCTCAGAAAACAACTGATATTTAGTAACCCCATGTAGGCATCGGTCATCACTCACTGTTCCTCGATTTCTGGATAAAAAAAAAAAATCCGCCTCTATTTATTCCCCTGAAACTGCTTTTCCCAAATTGACAGCAATCATCTCATCAATCATCTCATCACACAAATAGGTTGGCGATGGTCACACAACTCTGTTTAAACATACTAAAAACCATTGAATTGTGCACTTTAAATGGGTGAATTGTATGCTATGTGAATTATATCTCAATAAAATTGATACATATACACACCTACATACATATATGTATGTATATGCGAGGGGGAGGGAGAGAGAGAAAGAGAGAGAGATATCAAATAGACCTGCAAACAAATGAATTCTCTTATCCATTTCTCCTTGACCTGTCTGCTGTTTTCTGCTTGTTCTTCATCCCTGGCACGTTTGAATCCCGCTCTTCTCTGGGCTTCTGCTCTGCGGCGCTGTCCCAGTCCTCCCACTTCTCTGACTGTTTCTGCCCCGTCTCTGTCACTGGCTCTTCTTTCTTACCTCCACTGAACTTGGAGGCTTCAGTGAAGATCTGTATATCTTCCCTGTCAGTGTATTTTCTCTGTTATCCATTTTCTCTTATCACTTCAACAATTACTTGTCTTTTAATGAGATCTATGTACAGATCGGCGACCCTGCACTCATTCCTAAAATGGTAACTCGATTCTCTGCTGGCAGTCCTTGCCTGGGCATTCCTATTCAAAGGTCAGTTTGGCCTCTATTAACCAGGTAATTGTTCTACCTTACTTGTCTTTCCGTAAGTAAGTCTCTCAGCAGAAGCTGATTATGGGACCAAGATTTGGGAGGGTCGGGGGACAAACTGCTGAAATTTCAGCCTTAGGACAAAACGGAGGTAGGCTTTTTTTTTTTTGAGACAGAGTCTCACTCTTTGGCCCGGGCTAGAGTGAGTGCCGTGGCGTCATCCTGGCTCACAGCAACCTCAAACTCCTGGGCTCAAGCGATCCTCCTATTTCAGCCTCCTGACTAGCTGGGACTACAGGCATGCGCCACCATGCCCGGCTAATTTTTTCTATATATTTTTAGTTGTCCAGTTAATTTCTTTCTAATTTTAGTAGAAACGGGATCTCACTCTTGCTCAGGCTGGTTTCGAACTCCTGAGCGCAAACAATCTGCCCGCCTCGGCCTCCCAGAGAGCTAGGATTACAGGGGCGAGCCACCGCGCCCGGCCTGGAGGTAGGCTTTTGAGGGAGTAAAACATGATAGTCTAGGCATTAAATTTTATATTAGGTTGTATCAGTTATATTATTGAGCCTGTCAAGCGATTTGCTTTTCTCTGTCATTCTCAGCACAGCTCATACTCTGTACTTCTTCACCTCTAATTCACTCCTTAGCTCACTGAAATCTGGCTTTCACTCCCACCACTTCTCTGAAACTACTTTGGCAAAGATCACTAAGATGACCTCATTGCAAATCCCCTGGACAGTTTAGTCCTTGTCTTACCAGAAATAGCTTTCAACACTAAAACTTCTTTTAGAAATACAATCCTCCTTTGCTCTCCTGGAAACAAACACATTGGGTTCTTCTCCTACCTTTTATCCTAACTTACTTTTCTTCACTAGTTCCTCTTTTACTCTGCACATTAGAACTGGCAGTGAGCATTCTTTCTTTGACCTTTCCTTTAATCTACATGCTTTCTAGTGGAGCAGCTATCTTTAACTTCCATTTACACACTGAGAAAGCCCTTTTCTATCTTGAGCACTGATCCCCTCTTGTGTTCAGACCCCTGAATTCAACCACCAGCTAGACAGAGTCACATGGCTGTTCAATAGGCAACTGTGATTGTGTGAAATATATTCTTTTTTTATTTTTTTATCTTTCTCTTTTTTTTTATTTCAGCATATTATGGGGGTACAGATGTTTAGGTTATGTATGTTGCCCTTGCCCCCCTACCCCCCGAGTCCAAGTTTCAAGTGTGTCCATCCCTTGGATGGTGCGCATTGCACTCTTTGTGTATGCAAATACCCGTCCCCTCCCCTCCCCCTCCCCCCTGCCCAACATCCAATACATGTTATTCTTATATGTGCACTTATGTGTTGATCAGTTAATACCAATTTGATGGTGATGTGTGAAATATATTCTTGATCTTTGTGTGATTTCCTGGCATACAACTCCTAGAATTTTTGAAATCTCCAAAGTACTGTCTTTTTGTATGCTAATATTGACCCAATAACTTCTGGACAGGGCTGGTCACCAGAAAGACAAAAGCATGATAAAAAAAGGATTGGGACTTTCAGCCACACTCCCCAACCTCCCAGAAGGGGAGAGGGGCTGAGGGCCAAGCTGATCACCAATGGCCAATAATTTAATCAATCATGCCCTCCTAATGAAGCCTCCATAAAAACCCAAGAGGACAGGGTTCAGAGAGCTTCCTGATAGCAGAACACATGAGGGTTCCTGGAGAGTGGTGCGCACCCAGGGAGGGCATAGAAGCTCTGTGCCCCTCCCCTGTACCTTGCTCTACACGTCTCTTCATCTGTATCCTTTGTAATATCCTTTATAATAAATCAGTAAACATAACTGTTTCCCTGAGTTCTGTGAGCTGCTCTAGCAAATTAATTGAACACAAAGAGGAGGTTATGGAAACCCCAACTTGAAGCCAATTGGTCAGAAGTTCCATAGGCCTGGACTTATGACTAGTGTCTGGGGTGGGGGCAGTTTTGGGACTAAGCCCTCAACCTGTGGGAAATTAATGGAAGTGGAGGACTTCTGGTTGGTGCCCACTACAGCATTGCTTGCTTGCTTGGTGGTGGGTAGAACACCCTCTCTCTGCCCCCACATATTTGCTCTGTGTTGATGATTGTTGTGGTGTGAGAGCAGAGGAAAAACAGTTTGAGTTTTTTTCCAAAGAGCAACCCAAACCCAAGTGTCCATAACTGAGCTCCTTATCTACCATCCCCATTCCGAGCCAGCGTTCTCTCCTTTCTGTTATCTAAATACTATGTGTGGAATGAGTAGAAGGGGAAAAGGAGGGAGGAAATGAGAAGATGAGAAGACAGGAAGTTAAAAGCTGAGCATTTAAAGAGTGCTATATTGACATCCATTAAACTGTTCTGCGGTAGTATTCATGGTTATGAAGAACTGTGCGTTAAGGAAATGGTTTAATTCTTACTTAAAGAAAACTCCACCTTCCCCACTTCCCTTCACCTTCTTCTGCCCCTCAAATTGGTTCATACCTTAAAAAACAATTATTGTAACTTGTCTGCCTAATCTACCCTAATCAGTGATCCAATTGCATAGTCCAGTCTCTGGAAATAACTAGGACATCTTCAGGGAATTAAGCCTTGTTCTTGATACAAAGGCCGCAAAGACTCAGAGCCAGCCTTACCAGTATTTATTTTATGTATCAAATATCCACAGGGCACTAACCATGTGTGTGGCATTTTCTAAGCATTCTACATTCATTAAATCATGGACTTTTATAATCTACAACTCTGCAGTGTAGCTGCTATTTTATTCCCCTTTATTTATGCTTCTCAGCTGGGGTAACTGAGGCACAAGAAAGCTAAAAAAAATGTTCAAAGCCACATAGGTAAGAAAATGTCTGAGACTGAATTAAAACTCAGGCAGTTTGGCTCCAGAAGTCAGGCCTATCGCTACTAGATTGCACTGTCTCTCTGGTGGGTGAATAAGTGAATGTACATTTAGTGTAATTTCATGGGTACTAGGAAGGCTGAGTTTCCTTGAATTGGCCTCCTACCATCTATTTGCTGATGCCTAAAATTCCAGGTCAGAGCCTAATCCCTTTAGTGAAACGCGGTGATATCTATTCAAATGCAAATTAAACTTTATCTGTCCTTTTTACCTTAGTACAAATTGATTTAGCAGGACATTTTGTGACAGCAGATTTTGATGGTGGGAATGTCCAGGGGGACACTGGGACTCAGATTATAAAGTAGGAGCATTCTGAGAAGAGAAGAAGAGGTAGGGGGAAGGGAGGTTGAGGGTGTGACTAGCATCTCGGGCATGCCTGGATTGGTCATGAAGGTTTAGGGGACGTTTCGTTGTGTGTGTGTGTGTGCACATGTGCACTTGGGAGGGGAGGGAGATGGGTAGAGAAACAATTTCTTTTTTTTTCTTGATGTACTACAGGTTTCAATATTTCTATACAAGCAGGAAGATCAAAATAGACCTATCAATAAATTTTCTATAGAACAGAAAAAATGCAAAGGTTCCAATCTATGGGACATAACTCCTGGAAGGATTATGGGATTATTACAAGGTGCCTCAAATTTATATGTTTACCAAGCATTTGCTTTTAGATGAAAAAATAGTAAGTCTGGCTCATATGTATATTACTGTTTTTTAAAAAAATGTATAGATTCCAAATTATAAATTTATCTAAAAATAAATCTATAGTGTTTTTGACACTATAAACATTCTCAAACAATTTGGAGCAGGGATGAGTGAAGAGGTCACATATTTAAACTTCATACTTGAATTATAAACCAATGATATAAAGAAAAAATCTGAAATCAGGTTGAATAAGTTTGGTATTCTTCTATGTGCCTTATTTATTTATGTAAATGATCATGCTGAACATCTTTTCATCACCATCAATTTTGGAGTGAATAGACAGAAATTGTGTTGAGGAATAAAAAAGAATGTGTCTCAGGGTCAGCACCTTGGATAGCGCACAAACAGCCAGATGGGTGTGTGTACCAGTGTTGCTCTTCACTGCTACAATAGAGCAACACAAACTTTTCTTGCATTCTTTTACCTTTGCCTCTTTAATTCAACAATTAAAACACTTGTAACACATAACAAATCAAGCTATGGTTTTTTAACAATTATCATATCTAGATACAGTAACAAGATCGGTGAAGATATGCTCATTGAAATACCCACTGGGCCACAGACATCAGCTGCATTTGGGATCAAATCAGGCTATTAAACCACAGGCCAGAGCGTCTGTGATTTGCATGAGTAATTAGAAATGATTAATAGAATGCCTTGCTTAATTAAACTTATCTCATAAGGGCACCTCTTGAAAACTCAAAAGCTTGACAATTCATAATCACCCTAGACATGTTGGGTATTTTATTTTTTTATTCCAATAAAGCATTTTTTGACTGTTTAAAATAGGCATGATTTAATGGCACAAGCCACATGTGTATTAGATGTCTCAGGAATTTATAAATGTTTAGAACAGTGTAGAAAACACAAAATGCTGATGTTTCAGGGGATACTATAAGAAAGGAATATAGGTTGTCTCAGTGAGCCTAGCCACCAAGTAAGATGCCTAAGTCTTTAATATAGGCATAGCAACATTTAAGAACAATGTTCAGTCAAATGTTTGTTCAGTTTTTAGTTTAACAGTTAAGATGAAGAATGAGACAAAATCTGTTAAGTGCCTGGAGGGTACCAAGCTATAGAGTGAAGGTTGCCATAAATACAAAAGAGAATAAAGACTAATTTTAAACCCTAATTTTAAATTGTATATAATAGAATGAGAAAAATATTTCTAAAACACCAAATACTTCCCTATGCCAATTACTTAGCTATGATTTTTAAGTCAGGGAAGATGAGTTTAAAGCAAAAGTTAAAGAGGCAAAAGAGACACTGAAAGACCTACACACGGTCTTGCTAATTCCTAGGAGGTACGCTATCTCACCAATGTTTTTCATCTTCACTGGTGTGATTCTTTCTTGCCTTTCAAAGCAAGTTTCTCTTGATACTGTTTTTTGGAGCAGTTCTCCTCTTTATTTCCCTGTTTCTCTCACTTGACCTCTACATTTGTTTTTAATGACCCTCCTTACTTGTTACCAGGATAAATGTCTCAGCATGACCCAATAACTAGATACTTTTGAGGATTCAACAAATTTTTAACACAGAAATACATGCTTCAGTGCATAACACATCAATTTTAGGTTACAAATAATAACATTTAAAAATATTTCCCTTTTTTATTTCAGAATATTACAGGGGTACAAACGTTTTGGTTACATGAATTGCTTTTGTACAGTTTGAGTCAAAGTTTTAAGTGTGCCCATCACTCAGGTAGTGTGCAATGTCCCCATATTTCCCATAGAATATTTTTAACAAATCATTCTTGATGGATCTATTAATAGGATGAGGAGAGTGGACTTAAGAAATTGGGAAGATGAGTATTGGGAACCACTGGAGTCTTCTGAAGTACAGATAAAATTGTTTGCTTATATGTTTAAGTAGAATGTTCAATTGCATGCTTTTCTCTGTGTATATTATTCTGTACTTTTACAAGGATCAGAGTGCTAGAGAACTTTATTTCAGGAAACAATAAATCATTGTTCCAGCATGTGGCAATCTGGAGTGTAACAGTAACTTTAAGACAGCCATCTGTGCCATTAAGAAACAGAACTCAACTGCTTAGCAAAGGTAAACACATTTGTCACATGTAAGGCAGCAGATTTTACTGCTATTTCAGAAAGGCATGCTATTGCAGAAGGTATTTTTACACAAAGAAGAGAGAATAAAACAGTAAAACAAATTGGTTAAGAGTGAGGCATTTAGTAAGATTCAGAGTTTACATTATCAATGGAAACAATGTGCCGAGTGTTGTCATTGAAATTGGTCATCTCCTCCTTTTGAAGAGGAGATGCCTAGATTGAGTTAAATTAATCAATTTTTTTAATAGTGACAGATTTCGGCTCTGAGTCTTCTTTTCAACTTTTACCCCTCAAATATGATTTTAATAATGCACTTGAACTCACGTAATATAAATAAGCAAGTATATTTTAAACCTCATTGTGTGAAGGTGTATAAGGACAAAGGTCTTAGTCTCAAGAAGTTTTTAAATTCTATTTGAGAGGATAAAACATAATACAGGAAAATCAGAGCAAGGAGGCAGAATGCGATAATTACTATAAGAAAAGACATACTGTGATGTTTTTGTGCATTTTGCTGTAGGGTATATATTCTGGCATTGCTACAAATACTAATCTCTGTCCATGTGTACACAAGAAATGTGCATTTTTAAACCTAATGGGCTTGCTACAGATCACTAAGAACTCATAAAACTGTCCAAAGCCCCTGAACATGGATTTTTAGTTAAGACCCCTTAAGGACTAGGTCCTCCTCAGTTTTGAATCTCTTACTGTGCTACTATATAATAGGGACTCAATAAACCCTTGTCCAGGGGAGTCTAGATAAGTTGAATCTAGTTGACCTGGTGGTTAAGAACTAGCTATTTCTCAACTCATCATGTGCATGCTTTTGACTCTGCACATGTTCATTGATATAGTTAAAAAAAAAAAGATAATTGGGATCAGATGTTGAGGATCTTACTATGGAAGGGTAGAGGGTTTATGTGCAGGAAAAAGGGTAAGAACTGCTATTCCAAAGACCCTTGCTGAGTAATTTATGATGTGTCAAGGGAGAGACAATCGAGATCCACAGCAGATAGCGCAATGGAAAGAGCATCAATCTGTGTTTTATGGTATTGGTTCTGCCATTAATTACTTGGTAAATTCCTCAACCTCTATGAATCCCAACATCCTCATCCATAAAATAAAATGAAGCAGGGTTTGAACTAGATGATTTTTAAGACCTCTTATATTTCCTCAATTCTATGACAGCATCATCCAAAATATGTCCTGGAAAAACTTAGTAAATATTCTGTGAGAATGTGTTCTATGACAAAATAAGTTTGCTAAACACTTGAATAAAAAAAAAGAATTTTTTAAAATGATAGGGCTTTTAATGATTTTAGTATGCTAATGTTCATTTTATGACTCTCCAGTATGGTCTCATCAAGCTTATTTGACTGTAAAACTTTATTTTTATGTAAAACCTATTAACTAAAGACACGGTCACATTCCACAGACTAGAGTTTGGGAATTACACATTTATGATCCTGAAAATTCCTTAGTAGCTCTTACCCAGAACTCATCACAACAACTAATATTCTAGCTAATTCCATACATCCTTATTGAGAGCCTCTTATGTGAAAAGCTTTCAAATATTATCTCGCTGAATCATCACAATGGATTGGTGATGTATTATTATCTCATATTGTAAGTGAAGACATTGAGCTCTGAGAGACTACTTTATTTGACTAATGTCATAAAATTAGACAGAAAAGTTGAAATGATAACCCTGTAGTCTGGGTCTACAGTGATTTTTTACCTTGCCTCACAGCCTTTCACCACCAAAGCCAACTTTTTCCCTTTTTCCCTCCTACTCCCTCAGCAAAGTAATCTGAGATGGGTTTCTTTGGATGCAGTCCTCTGCACGGGATTCAGTGCCCATGGGCCGCTCCAAAGAGAACAATAACTACCATTCATGAGCAGTACAATGGGGACAATGGCCCTAGATTATTTAATAGTTGAAACACTGGGGGGGGGATATCTGGGGGAAAGATCTCCCTGTAATTACCCCTGGTGATTCTGTACACATCATATTCCAACAAAGGAAAAAAAAATAAGTAATATATATTTCTCCTGCTTTGAGAAGTCTATTCTCTAAGGAGAAATTTTTGATATTTATGTGTTTTAAATTTGCAAAATCAATGACTTTTTCAGTCATTTGTTTTCCATGAACTTACAGTCCCAAAGCAGGCTGACATGTTTATCTTCACAACTCTTCTTCAAGAAGACTCTCATTTCTTATTTTATAGGGAAGACATTGATGCATTATGAAATTAGTGACTTGTGATACCTTAGCATCTCAGCAGTTGCTTAAGAGTCAAAGATAGGTACCTCAGTTCTCTTGTTTCTTAGGCTTTGGCACACTGCTCTGGAACTTGGTTGTTCTATCTCCCTTACCTCTGTGTTGGTGCTGAGATTACGATGGACCTCAGTGAGCACAGATTTTCTAATAGATTAAAAAAAATTAAACGTAAACAGAACAGAAAAAAAGAAAAAATAATTATCTATAGCTAGGTAAAACAACTGCTGACAACCTTACAGGGGATTTACCCTAAATCACATATGTACTGAATTTACTATTTTGTAGTTATCAAGAATCCAATCAAGACACAAGAGAATTATAATGCTGATTTTTCCCAAACTGAAGTTCTACTCCAAAATAAGTAATTTTGAAAAAAAATGCACTAAAGTAATAGCTTATTTAGTGTCTTTTCAAAATAAGAAATTAAAACATCCTCAAATTTTGTAACAAAGCAATAGTTCCAAGGCTACCATTTTGACCACCATGAATGCCATCACCAAATATCAGGCAATTGGTCTCAATTGGCTGCACTGTATTTTCCACCTGAATAGTGTATTTTGTTTCCCAACAGTCCTTTAATAAGAACTTCATGAAGTGATTAGAGTAGGGAAGGAAGAAACAATTAACAGAGGATTCACGCAATGTTCTATGCCTCACTTCACCCATTTCTAAAGTAGGGCTAATGATTTTCATTTTTAGTCCCAATCTAGATAAAAAAACTCCTTCAATACATTGTCATTAAATAGGTTATATTCCAGGTAAGGAACTTCTAAAAGAAGCCTGTGGTTTTTTTTCCCCCTTGTCTCTGAATTTTCTAGAACTGACTCTGCCGAAAGTAGAGTGAAAGAACAGCCAACTCTAGCAAAGAGATCAAGTGACCTTATGGGATCACTGGCTACAAAGTCCAGAGAAACACTAGGCAGTGGCTCTGACTTTGGGCAGACTTACCCAGACAGAGCATCTTACAGTTGATAGAGAAATGGACTTAAACCCAAAGTCCAGAGTTCTCCCATGAACTCTGTCACAGTATCTGTGTCGCTTGGACAACTAACTTAAACATTCTAAGCTTGACTCGTCATCTGGGACCATGGCTTTTGCTTTGCCTTCTTCACAGGTTCACTAAGAAGATCAAATAACATAATATATGAAAAAGTGTTGGAAAATATAAAATTCTTAGCAACAGTCACATAGAGCATCTAATTTATAGGATATTTGGTCCCATGTCTTTGTAAAATTTGCCTACACCATGGTGACATCTGTGACTTTTTTATTTATAGAAAGGCTGTATAGAGTAAGATATGCCAGGGCCAGTGACATATACTGCTGCACATATACATGCCTGAGAAAGATTAATGTAGCTGTCACTGTGAGATGCCTTCATAGCTTCTTCAGCAGGGTTACCAGAGACTATTGTTATGAAACAGCTTTGTGATTGGTATTCTCCACCTGGTAGCTGTCATCTTCCATCTTTAGTGTGTGGTGAAATCAACACAATCATCCACATGGTAAAGACATGGAAGTAATAAGAATTAGAGTAGACTTGAGAGCAGATTTGTCACTCAAAGTATGATGTGATGCCATTAGATAAAGGATAAAGTTATGTAACACATTTTTTGGTATCAGAGTGGCTGGAGCAGCACCAAAAAAGTCTCATGTCCCCTTCAACATGAGGCTGGATGGAGTCAAACAGTATCTCAAAAAACATAGAAAAGACATTTCACTAAGCATTACAATATTTTAAGTGGTGCCAGGAGAACCCCAAAGCCGTCCAGAAGATCTTTTTCAGGATAAGAGGTCTTATTCAGCTTCCAAAAGTCTTCCAAGTATTGTGGCTTCTCAAATTAATCGGGAAAACATAGTTTCTAAAAATTCATGAAGAATGATGATTTTTAATGGTCTCTGGTCACACACCTTCCTCCATACCCAAACTCCTACCCCAGTTAATTCGTTTTACTGATTCATTTCTCTAATAGTGATACTCATGTCCCTCTTCTAGAGCACTTCAAGCTCTAATTTTTAAATCAATTTATCCTTTCTTAGCTCTTTTAAATTCTGAGATTCAGACTATTTTCTTAGTTAGACAACAAACAAATAAAGCATAAGTCAGACATCCGTAGGTTTTTGCCTCAGCAATAAAGTTTTTTTCCATTATAGGAAGTTGGCTAGTGGGAGAGGAGAGGAAGTTGTGAATATATTTATATTATTCAATTTACAGCTGCCTATGGGCAGATGGGTGAAACTTGACGATAGTAGACAGGCTCCTATTGAAATATATACACATTTATAGCCTTAAAAAGTTAAAATACACTGAATACCACTGGGTTTACAAGACAATGGGTTTGTTTTAGAGATGACAAGACTGAGGCTCAGAGACGTACTAGGAGATGCACAAGGCTTGGGATAATGATGGAGCAGAGACAAATGTACTATAATCCTTGCTTTCCAAAACATTGATTTTTCCTCCACATGTCAGTAATAAGTAGCCGACTAAAATAAACACGTAAATGCAGATACTCACAAGCCCACAAGTTACAAGATGTTGAATGTTTAGTTTTCAGTTGTAAGAAATTTCGTATGGCTAGAATAATTCATCCAAAAGACAATCCATTCTGACTTATACTCTGGAGGCTATTTCTATTCTTTTTTGGCTCTGACTGTATAACATCCTGACTTCTGTGAAGTGTGATACCAAAGACAGGAAAATACAATTAAAAATAATATGCACAATTAATACAATTTTGATTCTATGATTAAAAAATATTTTCCCTTCAGGTTATTTTGAATAACATTACATATAGCTATGCTTTTTTCTCCTTCTTTTCCTATGCAACTGAGTTCTGGCTTCTCATTAATTGGGTCAGTAAGCAATCACTATGAAAATAAACAGAAACTCTCATTAAAAATCATCTTTCTTGGCCAGGCCTGGTGGCTCACGCCTGTAATCCTAGCACTCTGGGAGGCCAAGGCGGGCGGATTATTTGAGCTCAGGAGTTTGAGACCAGCCTGAGCAAGAGTGAGACCCTGTCTCTACTAAAAATAGAAAGAAATTAATCAGACAACTAAAAATATATAGAAAAAATTAGCCAGGCATGGTGGCGCATGCCTGTAGTCCCAGCTACTGGGGAGGCTGAGGCAGGAGGATCACTTGAGCCCAGGAGTTGCTGTGAGCTAGGCTGACTCCATGGCACTCTAGTCCAGGCAACAGAGCCAGACTCTGTCTAACAAAAAAAATCATCTTTCTTCATGAATTTTTAGAAACTGAGTTTCTTTTAATCTCAGCAGTACAAAATAGCATGTCTCTGGAATATACTTTCCTGTCCTCTGACTAAAAGTGACATCGACTTTTTCCCTGGGTCGTGGTCTCTACTCTGGCTCAGTCCAATTAGTCAGCAGCACAATCCTCAGATTCTCTGCTTCAGTGATTTCTGGGAAGCAAGACAGAAAACAGCCCGGGTCTTATGCAAGACATTGAATTATTATTCAGTAGTAATTTCTCCCTCATTTCATCTTATTCTATCTCCAGCTGCCAAGAGCCCATTTAGAGTTTTTACTAGGTAAGATAATTGAGAACTAGTTTTCCTCCAAAATATGCTGATGAGTCACAGTCACAAAGAGGCTGGTATGTTTCCAGACCAAAAAAGAGGGCTTTTAAATAATTTATCTGGCAAGGGTCCAAGAGAGAAATGTGTTGGTTTTCAGAGACTTCTATGACTAAGAAGATGCACCCGGAAACCAGAAGGGGGAAAAAATCTTGGTTTTTCAAAAATTTGTGGGAGGCTCAGCCTAGTATTACATTGATCGTATAGAAGGTGTTCAACAATTGCTTGAGGAATGAAGTAATGCTATCTGGAGGTCATAAAGTAAGGGAGCAGAAAAGGTCAGGGATTGATGTTTCAGGGCCGGGAATGGAGCTAGCTATCCTTATGGGAACTCAAGAGGGAGAGCTGAAGGCTTCATAACTACTTAGGGACAAACTCGGAACCCGTGTTTTTCCCTCATACCACATTACTGCCAAGGCACCTCTAGTCACCATCCTAGTTCTGCTAGTTCATGGAATTCAGAAAGAACAACAGTATATTTGATGTTAACCATCTTGATTTAATGGACAAGCTAATGCTTGCTAAACACCGTGAACAGGGAATCCAGAGCCCCTGTCCAGGGTTTCTGTCCTGGCTAAGCATCTAACCACCTGGAATCTGGATAAATCACTTCATCCTTTGAGGCCTCCATTTCCTGGTCTGTGAGAAGAGCAAATTGGATTAAATGGATTCTTGGGATCTTTAGACCTTAAAATTCTCTGCTGCATCTGCCAGGAGAAGTCTGTGAAAGAGGAGGGCTGCCCGAGACTGTGCTGCGCTCTTTCACAGGCTTCATATCGTTCAGTCCGTATATCGTCCCTATAGATTGTGTGTTATTGCCACCCCCTTGTTTTTAAATAGGAAATCCAAGGCATATAATGGTTTAGAATATGTTCAAGGTCACACAGCTAGTAAATGGCAAAGCCGGGAATCTAACTCAGAGCATACTTATTGTTGCAAATTTTATAGGCAGATTAATGGGAAGCAGCCTCAGTCTCATCCTAAAAACAACAATAAAAGGATGATCACTTTAGATTGCATCCTGGTGCTTAAAATAGAACTGTGACATGAATTGTCATGAAATGATTATTTTCTCCCTTGTGCCAGATATAAATAAGTGGGAAGTACAGTCAAAACCTGAGAAAAATCTCGGTAGGGTTTTGAAATCATCATTGGGTATGTAATATAATGGTACTAAACTCCATTAACCCCTGCCCTTGCTTCAATCAACAAAACTTTATTGAGACATCAAATGTAGACTGAATGTTAAGCAGAGAGCTCTAGTCGGCTTATCTTAAGATCCTTACAATATGTGCAGGGAACAATGCAGACAGTTTGTGTCCATGAAAATAAAAATAGGAGGGGAGGGACTTTAACATGCCTAAACTGAGTCTGAGAGTAATAAAAGTATATATCCTCTTGTAAATATCTAGATTCAGAATTTATATCTATCAGAATTTATATATACATGTATATGTACATACACATATCTACTTTTAAAATGACAAAAAAATGACTGGATATTGGGTAAGAATATGTGAGGGCCAGTACACATATAATTTTTTTTCTTGTACTAATGAGGAAATGAATCCCAGATTATGTGGCTCAATGCAGAAAGATACAATTTTCACATTGAGCCATATAATCTCTAGTCATTTTTCTGAACATTAACACACATGCATACTACAAATTTTAATTTATTTTACTTGTTAGGGCTATCTTATTTTACTTAGCACATACTGAAAGTTATTATAGCTCTATATACATTAAAACACAAACACATATACACATGTGTATGTATATACACACACATACACACAGATGTATATGTGTATATCTTTATCGACTATTAATATATATCCATCTATCAAATGGATTTCCCATAACAATAAAGTGACTATCAACTAGAGAGACTGACACAAGTTTTCATGTCTTATAATAGTGGAAACATTACTTGAACCTCAAAATCCCAACAAGTGAGTAATATGTCTGTTAGTTATAGAATCAATCGAAATGATGAATGAATACACACTGTGTGCTTAGCGCTGGGACAGTCACTGACATGAGACATACAACTCTACGCAGTGTTCCATATAGGCTTCTCCTCAGACTAGGAAAGCATTAGCAATGTTGGAGGAAATGTCTGAGGAAATACAGCTGAGTTGCATATTCTCTGCAGAGATCTTGGGGTCTCTCCCAATAGTAAAACTCGATGTCCTTTCCATGTTTTGACAAAGAACAAGACTTTATCTATTTAATCTTTGACTTCTTTTTGAGAGTAGAAACCACTGCTGTCTTGAATCTGGGTTTCCCCAATGTAGAAAATATGATTCCATACGGTTTTAGGGAATGAAAAGATAGGTATTTTATAGACCTAAGATGGTCCAAGTTGTCACATTGCTTTGAGGAGTTATAGCCAGTTACTCAGACTTGTTAAAAAATCTTAAAGAGATTCAGGCCATGTCAGGGTCAATTGCTTTCAGGGGACGTGTCTTGTGTCCTTGGCTGCTGTAGTCATTTTTGTTCAGCTTTTCCTTTCATTTTTTTCCCCCTTGGAGTCCTACATGCCTTGATTGTGGCAACATTTCTTGTAATAACTCAGTATTGAGGTTTCTTTTTTTGAAAGTGCTAATAAATTGATCCTCATACAAATATATATTCTATGACCAGATGGATAAACAGTAGCTCTATGCAGAGGATTGTGTTCAGTGCCATTGATGGTTCTGCACCCTCCAACACATACCCACCAAGGGGGAGGAAGTATTTTCATAATTTTTTTCATTATCAGCCATCTGACCATTGTAATTATGTCTCTTGACTGACGGGTAGACCCATGTATAGATAAAGAAATGGCATAAAATAAGTCATTTCAGATTGAGGAGGACCTACAATTCCCAACAGCACTGGGTATTAAATGGCAACACCTCACATATTGCTAAAAGAGAATATTTCATGTTGTTATTTTCAGCTTAGACTTTATCAAATCAGTGGCTCTCTTCATTGAAGAGAATGGAATAGGATCGTTTTTTTTTTTTTTTTGATATTATTAACACAGATCAAGAAGAGAACATTGGAGCCAAGTAAATAGAAAAATAAAGCCCTTCCTGGTATTACAATAAAGCAGGGTGTAGTGTGCAGTCTAGCTCTATAGTAGCAGCCTGGAGTTCAAATCTTGGTTCCACTGTTTTAGGTTCCCTGGTAAAACTATTCACACTCTTTAAACTCCATTTTCCTTATTTTAAAAAATGAGCTAAAAATATTTACCTCTGCGAATTTTTGGGAGGATTGAATGAGAAAATTAGGTAAAATGCAACAAAGTAGCTGATAGCAAGTGCTCCTGAGTGAGTACTGCAGCCACATTTGGGAGTAAAGAAAGCCTATAATTTTAGTAGACTTTTGTGAATGAAAAGACAAAGACTGTTTATAAATAGTAAAGATTCTAAATGTCACTCATAATAAAACATGGACAAGAACTCAGTGGGACACATCGCAGATCAGTAGAAATAAGATAATACAAGGTGAGGACAAGTGAGTAATTTGTCAAGAATTAACACCAGGATTTTAGAAAGGAGGAAATTAAGATTATTATTGCCCCAGAGTAAGAGTTATGAGTAGTATAGTATAACAGTTAAGAGCATAGGTTGGAGAACCAGCTTGCCTAGGTCTGAATCCAGGCTCTACTATCTATCAGTTGTGCGATGTTGACCAAGTCACTTCACTTCTCTGTGCCCCACTTTAAGTGGAAATAATATTACTGGAAACTGAAAGTGTGGTTTTGAGGTTTACATGAGTTAATGAATGTAAAGTCTCTACTAGAAGTCATGCCTGGGACATAGTAACCATTACTCAACAGGTTTAGCTTGTGTATGTGCTTGTGTTTGTGTGTGTGTGTGCTCAAGCTGGTAAAATAAATTACATGGAATTGTCATTTCAGAGTAGGTTTCAGTCATTTCTGAATAAATTTGCCTTTTTTGTAAAGCCCATGGACTTTTGCAGATATTTCTAAACCTAGGGACCTGGGCTTGTCTAATTCAGAAAAGGTATTATGAACAAAATTGGCAAAACAAACAGTATCACCCCTTAAAGTGGAGTTTCTCAGAGCATGGAGGTTAGGCCATTGGCAGTGGAATCATCTAGGGTGCTGGTTTAAATGCAGATTGTCAGATCCTATTCTTAAGGTTACCATATACTTTATTTTTCAAACCAGGACATTTTTGAGAGTGAAAGGGATTGCTATAAATAATCATGCCAGGAAAACAAGCATAAACCCTACTGTCCTAGGCAAAAGAGAACATAGGGTATCGCTTACCTTTCTCAGATCTGCAGCATCTTTGGGATTGAGTCCCAGAAATTTGCATTTCTATTAAGTTTCCAAGATGGTTCTTTTGCAATGTAAAAATTTGAGAAAGGTTGTCCTAAATTGTGTTGTTTTAACAAGACTGAATTAATTCAGACTCTGTGAACTTTATATTATACCTCTATTTCCTGAGGATATTTCTTTGTGATATGGAAGGAAGAAAATGGGGAAGAAAGAGACCATTAATTGACCATCTACTCCTTTTAAATCCCCTCCACCCCTTGGCATGACACAACCTGCTATAGTTTATAAAACTGGTTTACAGATCTTTGCTCTTGAAATTGAGTGAATCCCTTGTGATTATGATAAAAACACATTAGCTATGAAACTAGCACTTTAGCACTATGAACTACCTAGCAGACTGATCCTGGGAAGGAAGGAGGCAGTGATTAGCTAAGTACCCTTAACAACAGAGCGACCACAACCAACAACAGGACCTCGCCCATCATGCTCTCATTCCTGCTTGCCGCAGTCACCACCAGAAGTATAAGCCAGTCATCTGTCAGCATGTGGACTACCAACCCTAATCTGACCTAAACTCCTGCCCCACTTTGTAGCTGTCTCACAAAATCCCCATCATATTCTTTTTACACTTGTTTGCCTAAATGAAACCTAAATATTCCTTGAGATCAAAGATGTCCCGATAGTTCTTTAACGGGAAGGTATTTTTTTTTCTTCTATGTTCTATTCCCCTCCTGAAAACATGGCCTGAAGGAAGGCGGGTTTCTTCAGGCTCTTCACTACCGTACCAGACCATTTCTCTTTCTTCTCCCCTCAATAACTCAAGAGCCTTTGAAGGCTGTCAACACACCATGCCATGTTCAACTGTTTATTGTTTGAATCATCTACTGGCCTCTCACTCATCCTTTATTTTCTCACAAAAATATTTGAACCTATTCCCTATCTTTGAATGGACTTCAGTGACTGTTCTGTTCACAGTATAGGTAAATGATTCAACACCTTGGGCTGCCAATTTCTTGTTCTTTCCATTTCCAACCAATTTCTTGTTCTTTCCATTTCCAGTAGTCTTTTCCCCAATCTCAGCCAACCACTCTCATGGTATTCAGTACACATTGTTATCATCAACTGTAAAATCTTAATTTTAATCAATCCTATCTCTGTTTCCACTTCCTGTTCTTTAAAGTCTTCATTCTAGCTCCCCAGCTGCTCTGCTGTTTTGGCCCCGGTCAACCTGCCAATCCATTAATCATTAAGTCTTTATCTCTTTGTCCTCTTGTTTTCATTTCCTTTTTTTTAACCTAGCTTAGATGCTATGATTTGTCACTACAAGCAATCTCTTACAAACATCCACTCAAACTTGGCTTCCATCCAAAATGTTAAAACCCTACTTGGTAAAACCCAGCTCTTTTCTTGTTCGACTCCTGTATGTGAACAGCTTAAATAGGTGGCAAAAACACCAAACTCTGACAACTGGACCTACTTTAAATTGTGACTATACATTTAAAGTGGAACTTCGGCCCTGCCAGTAAGCCTGCAATATTTCTCAAGCAAGTTCACTGTTTCATTTTTAAAAGGATTCTTTGATACCTTTTCCTCTCTTTTCAAATACCCAGTAAGACCTGACTCACTTCATTATCAACTGATGACCTCAATATTTATTTAATTGAGAAACTAGAAGAATGAATGGAGTAAATCTCACTTGTCTTCCCTCAAATCTACCAACCTGCCTGCACTTGGATCAATATATGCTGCCTTTCCTCCTGTTAAAATTGATGAATTGTCACAGCTCTGTCTAAGGACAACCCCTGCACTGGCACATGGAGAGCCTTTGCCTTTCACCTGCTTACGGAATTCACTTTGCACTTGTCCACTTTCTTTCCTGCATCCTCAGCTTTCTCCTATGTAACAGATTTTTATCAGCGATTTAACATGTGGTAATGCCTTCTATGATGTGAAAGTTAAACTGTCCCTCGATCCCAATGTTCCCCTCTAGCTCTTGTCCCATTTCTCTGCTTCTCTTGGAATAAATCACCTGAACAGAATATTTATGTTTGTTGCCATAACTTCATCATTTTCCCATTCTCCCCTCAACCTGTCTAATCAAGACTTTATCCCTCTCATTTCACGAAACTACTCTAGTCAAATTAACAATTTCCACCTTGTTCACTTCCATGTTCAATTCTTTGTGCCTATCTTATTCTACTTCTCAGCAACATTTGACACATGGAATACTGTTTTCACTTGGCTCCCAAGATTCCAGATTCCCCTAGTTTAATTTTCTTTTTTAAATTTTAGAATATTACAGGGTTACAAATGTTTTGGTTACATAAATTGCTTTTGTACTGTGTTCATCCCCCAGATAATATGTATTGTACTGGTTTGGTGTGAAAGGTGTGAATATACCCATCCCTTCCTTCCCCCTTCCACCTGCTTGATTTTCAATGAATGTTATTTCCAGATGTGCACACAGGTGTTGATGGATTAGTTCCAATTTAATGGTGAGTACGTGTGGTGTTTGTTTTTCCATTCTTGTGATACTTCACTTAGAAGAATGTTCTCTAGCTACATCAAGGTTAATGTAAGAGATATTAGTTCAGCATTTTTTTTATGGCTCAGTATACTCCATGGCATACATATACCACATTTTATTAATCCGCTCATGTATCAATGGACACTTGGGTTGTTTCCACATCTTTGCAATTGTGAATTGTGCTGCTATAAACATTTAAGTACAAGTGTCTTTTTTATAAAATGTCTTTTTTTTCCTTTGGGTAAATATCTAGTAGTGGGATTGCTGGATCAAAAGGTAATTCTATTTGTAGTTTTTTGAGATATCTCCACACTACTTTCCACAGAGGTTGCACTAGTTTGCAGTCCCACCAGCAGTGTATGAGTGTTTCTATCTCTCTGCATCCACGCCGACATTTACTATTTTGGGACTTTTTGATAAAGGCCATTCTCACTGGAGATAAATGATATCTCATTTTGGTTTTGATTTGCATTTCCCCGATGATTAGAGATGTTGAGCAATTTTTCATATATTTGTTGGTCATTAGTCTATCTTCTTTTGAAAATTTTAACTTTTTATTTCAGTGGCAGCTCCTTTTTGGTCTTCTTTGCTGGAGTCTCTTCCTGACCCTTAAATTTTGTGATGCTTCAAAACTCAAACCTCATTCATCTTCTCATCTCTATTTGCTCTTTCTCTCTAAATAATTTTGATCAGACCCATGGTTTTAAAGAAACAACTGTATATATACTGAAATTGATGTGTATTACTGATAAGATGATATGCTGTCTGAGGTTTGCTCCAGAAATAATACGAAAGAGAAGAAAGTGGTGGGGATGGGATGGTTGAAACGAGACTGGCTGTAAGTTGATTGTTAAAGCTAAGTAATGGGAAATGTAGGTTCTTCGCACTATTCTTTCTCACATATTTTTGAGATTTCCCATAGTAATATATATGTGTGTGTGTGTGTGTGTGTGTGTGTGTGTGTATTTAAATATTCCAAATTTTCTTCTCTAGCTCCAACACCTTCCAAGTTCTAAACACATATATTCAATTTCCTATTTAGCATCTCCCCTTGGATTTCTAAGGGTCATAAGAATTAACACCGGCGGGTGAATTGTTTGAGCTCAGCAGTTCGAGACCAGCCTGAGCAAGAGCGAGACCCCGTCTCTACCAAAAATAGAAAGAAATTAGCCAGACAACTAAAAATATATAGAAAAAATTAGCCGGGCATGGTGGCACATGTCTGTAGTCCCAGCTACTCGGGAGGCTGAGGCAGGAGGATCGCTTGAGCACAGGAGTTTGAGATTTCTGTGAGCTAGGCTGACGCCACGACACTCTAGCACTCTAGCACGGGCAACAGAATGAGTCTCTGTCCCAAAAAAAAAAAAAAAAGAATTAACAAGTCCAGAATAGAATTCTTGATGTCCTTTTGCCCTTAAATCTATTGCACCCTTGTCTCCCATCTTAACAACGGCATTACCATATCCCATTGGCTGAGGCCCCGACTCACAAGCCATTATTGGTTCCTTTTATTCTCTGACAAACTATAGCCTATCTACCAGCAAGCCCTGTTGTTTTACCTATCAAAGTAGATGGATTTGGTCACTGCTCACCGTCTCCAGAACTACTGCCCTCACCAAGCTGATGTGACTTTTCACATAAACTATTTTAGAAACTCCCTCACTCATCCAAAGAGTCTATGCTCACAGGGTAGTGCAGTCATCTTTTAAGTAAGTTGATACCATTCCCTGGAGCATCCCTTTAACGGTGCTCTTTCTTGTTTTTAAAAATGGCCAGAGTCCATACATGGACAACACCTAGTGTGGTCTGTCCTCTGCTTACTTCTCCAGACTAATGTGTTACAAACGTCCCTTTGGTTCACCGGCTCTTGCTAACATGGCTCCTACTGTCCTTCAATACGGTAGGCTCATTCTCATTCTCACCTCAAGGTGTTTCCACATCATTTCTCTTGTCTAGAATGTTCTTCCTCCCAACTTTACATGGCATATCCCTTTATTTCCCCTTGAATATGTGTCAGCTTGTTAAGAGGCCTTCCCTGACAAGCCTATCATCTGTCAAAATCTTTTCTCCTGCTTTATGTTTCTTCCTAGCACTATTACTTAAAATTATATTCTAATAATTTATTTACCAGTTAATTTTCTATTTTCCCAACTATGATGTAAGTTCCAAGAGGGGCATGATTTACTATAGTATCTCCAGGGCCTAGAGTCTGAAAGATGTTAATAAGCAAAATCCATGGAGAGGAAATAAATGAATGCTGGACTCTGCTGTGTGTTTTCAATAAAACTGATATGAATGTGCATGTGATGGTAGGAAGCCGCTCCCATGAAATGAGCTGTCTCTTTGTACCTTCCCTAATGTAGTTTTAGGCCCATTTAATTCAAGGGGGATTAAACACCTCCACAAAGCCAGCCCAAGACCCTGGTGTGATATTTGGCTCAGGCTGAGCTATAAGCTCACCAGGAAAAGTCAGCCTAGGCCTAGGAGTCCACTGCAGCTGCCCTGACAGTTCCTTGTACGCACAAACCACTCAATCTCTTAATTCCCAAATTACAAAGCATGTATATTTCCGCAGGGGAGACCAGTCAACCAGCACATTACCTTCTTAGCAATTCCGTATCAATGAACCTTTTATTTTGAGTGATATTTTAAGAGTAGAAATCTCTACTTCTCTGCACAGCCTCTTTCTATAAATGCCTTGTAACCCCAGGCAACTTGCGGACACTGGATTTAATTAATTCTTAGATAGAGTTCTCCTTTTAGTGAAGGGTATGGTAAAGTTCAGTTGCAGTTTGACTCTCCCAAACAATTTGTAAAGTTTCCTTTACATCATTCTGAGCTTCTTTTGCCCCTGTCTTCCTGGCTATAAAAGTGGAAACTTATTTCTAACTTTCTTTTTAATAGGTGTTTTTTCCCCTAGTTCATGAGGTCAATGTCACACATGTTTAGGCCAGGAGGAAGTTCTTATTGCAACATGAGGACCTCATGCACTTGAAATGCTACTCTCATTTTCAGTGAATATCAGGAAGATCTGTGCTCTCAATGTTTGCTAGAAATACTTTCATTGGCGTTCTTAGTCACTGACCCTTGGTTTGAGTGTAATTCATCCAGGAAAAAATTGATGCAAGGAAAAATATACTTTTATTCCTATTGTATAACAAGGAAAAAAAACCAAAAGTTAATTTCCTACTGCAGTCTCAGAATCTAATGGATTTATCTGTACATCTTTTCCTCTCCCTTTCTTTTCTTTCGCTCCCACCTGCCTGACTTGTACCTGTGCTTGTTTGATGCACCAATGGAGTAGTTTATGGAGCCCAACCATCTGTGCCTTTTTCTTCCTCAAATGCATAAAACCATAATCCATATACATAAATTCATAATCCATGTGCACTTCTTATAACTCTATTAAGATAGTGAATTTTCCAGTGCAATTAAACTATGAGCTAAAGAGATGATTGCAATTTCAGACTGTATCATAAATACTCAGGCTCTTACAGCTACACACCTGGTGAGGAATTGGGACTGATTTGTATTTTGAAAGACCTTAAAATAAATCTAAAAGAATAGCACGAAGCCACAAACCCTTTCCCCTTATTTATTCAAACTCTCACTCTCCAAAATCTGCAATATGAAAGAGTTTGATATATTTAAAAATATTCTTTGCTCTCTGAACTTGCTATCTAAAACAAAGAAATTGAATAGGTTCATACACATTTGTATCCCTTGCTACCTAAGCTTGCTATTTGAATTCTCATTATTCAAATTCAGCAATGGAATAGATTTGTTTAGTGAAAGACATTTGCACTTAAAAACTGTGGCTTTGTCACCTTTTAAAAAAATTATTTCAATAGTTTTAGGGGGTATAAATGTTTTTATGTTTCATGGATGAAATGTATAGTGATGAAATCTGAGCTTTTAGTTCATCCCTGGAACAGTGTACATTGTATCCAATAGGTAACTTTTCATCCTTTACCCCCCTCCCCTTTCTGAATTTCTAGTGTCCATTATACCACTCTGTATGACCATGCATACTCATAACTTAGTTCCCCCTAAGTGAGAACAGACTGTATTTGGTTTTCTATTCCTGAATTACTTTACTTAGGATAATGGCCTCCAGTTCCATCAAAGTTGCTGCAAAAGACATTATTTCATTCTTTTTTATGACTGAGTTGTATTCCACGGTGTGTGTGTGTGTGTGTGTGTGTGTGTGTGTGTGTGTGTGTGAATCTCACATTTTCTTTATCTACTCATCAGTTGATGGGCACTTAAGTTGTTTCCATATTTCTGCAATTGTGAATTATGTTGCAGTAAACATATTAGGGCAGGTGTCTTTGTGATGAAATGACTTATTTTCCTTTGGGTAGATACCCAGTAGTAGAATTGTTAGATCAAATGGTAGGCCTACTTTTAGTTTTTTGAGGACTTTCCATATTGTTTTCCACAGAGATTGTACTAATTTATATTCCCACCAACAGTGTATAAGCATTCCCTTTTCACCGTATCCATGCCAACATCAACTTTTTTTTTGACTTTTTAATAATGGCCATTTGACAGGGGCAAGGTGGTATCTCATTGTGATTTTAATATGCATTTCCCTGATAATTAGTGATGTTGACCATATTTTTCATATGTTTGTTGGCCATTTGTTTATCTTTTGTAAAATGTCTGTTCATGTCTCTTGCCCATTTTTTCATGAGATTATTTGTTTTTTCCTGCTGATTTGTTTGAGTTTTTTATAGATTCTGGATATTAGTCCTTTGTCAGATTTATAGTTTGTAAATATTGTGTCCCATTCTGTAGGTTATCTATTTACTTGTCAATTATTTCTTTTGCTGTGCAGAGACTTTTTAGTTTAATTAAGTCCCATTTATTTATTTTTATTTTTGTTATATTTGCTTTTGGATTCTTAGTCATAAATTCTTAGCCTAGGCCAATGTCAAGAATAGATTTTGTAGATTTTATTCCAGAATTTTTATGGTGTCATGTCTTACATATTTAAGTCTTTAATTCATCTTGAGTTAATTTTTGTGTGTGGTGAGAGATAGGGATCTAGTTTCATTCTTCTGCATGTGGTTCTCCAATTTTCCCAGCACTATTTATTGAATAGGGTTTCCTCTCCCCAGTGTATGTTTTGGCCTACTTTGTTGAAGATCAGTTGGTTGTAGGTGTATAGTTTTATTTCTGGATCCTCTATTCTGTTTCATTGATCTATGTGTCTACTTTTATACCAGTACCATGCTGTTCGGGTTACTATTGCTTTGTGGTGTAATTTGAAGTTAAGTAACATGATGGCTCCAGATCTGCTCCTTTTGCTTAGGATTGCTTTGGTTATTCAGGCTCCTTTTTGATTCCATATGAAATTTAGAAATAATTTTTTTTTTAATTCTGTAAAAAATGACAGATGTATTTTGATAAGAAATGCATTGAATCATAGATTACTTTCGGCAAGATGGACATTTTAACAATATTTATTCTTCTAATTTATGATCATAGGATGTTTTTCCATTTATTTGTGTCATCTACAATTTCTTTCATCAGTGTTTTGTAGTTCTCCTTGCAGAGTTCTTTCTCTTCCTTGGTTAAGTATATTCCTAGGGTTTTTTTTTTTTTTCTTCAGCTATTGTAAATGAAATTGAGCTCTTGATTTAATTCTCAGCTTGGTTGTTATTAGTGTATAGAAATGCTACTGATTTTTATATGTTGATTTTATAACCAGAGACTTTACTGAATTCATTTATCAATTCTTAGAGTCTTTTGGAGGAGTCTTTGGGGTTTTCTGGGTGTAAGATCATATCATCAACAAACGGGGATAGTTTGACTTTCTTTTTTCAATTTGGATACCCTTTAACTCTTTCTCTTGCCTGATTTCTCTAGCTAGGACTTCTGGTACTATGTTGAATAGAAGTGGGCTTTGTCACCTTTTAAAGTGAGCTTATATTATGGGAGTGAGGTAGTAAGAACTATTTTTGTTTTATAGGGTACATAGTAAGTATAACACTAAGTGCAAAGTTCTACAGAGAAGTAGCAAAGTTATTTAGGGAACTGCTGACCCTAATGATTAATGGCTCTATGTATTCATAACCAGTGTTGTAAGACCTTTTGGCAAGTTCGTTATGATGATTACACACAGATAGCCCTGATCATTCAGGCATCAGAGATTCCTGTGAAGGATACAGTGGAACATATTGTTCTCATTCTCCAGGATTGTGTTAGAGTCCCTCTGAAAGTGAACTGAAATTGATTGGGTCAGTTTAATAACATTTGAATTTTTCAACAGAAAAGAGCACTGAGTGGTATAGTTCAATAGCAATTACAATATCTCAAATGGTCATAGGGTTCCTCTATTTATTCCTAAAACTTCTTTGTCACAGTCTTGGTACTTATAAATAGGTTAAGGTGAATAGAAAATGCCTTGGGCTACAAGCTATGATATTTTTATAGAGCTTACTACAGTTTCTTTCACAGACCAGATATTAAAATACTCATTGACTAACAATGAATTTATTTATAAAGGTTTATTTTGAATTTTCTTCTGCACCGTAATCTACAGAAACCTGCATTAAGGAATAAGCAAACCTGCATGAAGATCAGCTTAGAAGATAACTTGTATCTGTGAAGAAGAAATAGAATAAAAGGCACGGTGGCTCACCCCTGTAATCCTAGCACTCTGGGAGGCCGAGGAGGGTGGATTGCTTCAGCTCAGGAGTTTGAGACCAGCCTGAGCAAGAGCAAGACCCTGTCTCTACTATAAATAGAAAGAAATTAGCCAAACAACTAAAACTAGAAAAAATTAGCCAGGCACAGTGGCATGTGCCTGTAGTCCCAGCTAACTGGGAGGCTGAGGCAGGTGCATCGCTTGAGCCCAGGAGTTTGAGGTTGCTGTGAGCTAGGCTGACACCACGGCACTCTAGCCAGAGCAACAGAGTGAGACTCTGTCTCAAAAAAAAAAAAAAAAGCCTCAAAACTATTGGTCACAAAGAGTGGCATTAGTCTGAACTATCAAACGTCTGCCTGTCATTTATATGTGAACATTTGGACACTTCCAGGCTTAGAACTACAACACGCACACATTAATTTCCTCTCAAGGCCTATTGTAGCCAGAGATTTGTATTGGGGCTTTTTTATAGGATATAAAAGAAACAATTTCTCAAAGGCTGAAAAATCATGAATCTGCCAGAGGATATGGGGGTTGTAATTTGCCAAGGGCTCAAATTTAGATATATCAGATAGTTTGCCAATAAGATAGAAGGTGTGAAAACCTTGTTAGCCAAGTGGACCAATTTATCTTAAGGTGGATGAGAATCCAGACACAGGAATTAGAACCCTGTAACACAGAGAAATGAACTTTATGCATCTAGGAGAGAATACACTTGCTGCAGTTATTTTTATTTTTATGGAGGTGTAATTTATATATATTGAAATGTACAGATATTCAGTGGACGAGTTGGTGGGGTTTTTATAAATGCAGACACTTGTGTAACACATACTCCATCAAAATATGGAGCATTTCCACTCCACAGAAAGTTTCCTTGTGTCCATTCTCAGTCAATCCCACTTTTAATCCAGAGGCAACCACTGTTCTACTTTTCACACCATCGGTTAATTTTCTTGTTCCAGAACCTCATTTAAATGGAATCCAATAATACATACTCTATGGTGCCTGGCTTCTATTGCTCAAATTGATGTTTTTGAAATTCTCTATGGTGTTGTTGTTTGTTCTATCTTATTTCTGAGTAGTTTTCCATTATAGGAATACACCAAAATTTGTTTACCCATTCTCTTGCTTATAAAAAAACATTTGGGTTTTACCTGTTAGGAGCTATTACATTTTATTTATTTATTTATTTTTTTTACAGAAAACATTGCCTGAAAATACTATGAAAACTCTTGGTCAAGATTAATATTAATATATTTTCATTTCTTTGGAATGGGATTGCTAGAACATAGTGTACATAAATGTTCAACTTTATAAGAACCTGCTAAAAGGTTTTATAAAATGATAATGCCATTTTATGCTCCTATCTATGATAACTGAGAATTCTGATTGCTCCACATTCTTAGTGGTTAATGCTTTCTCCATTCTAGTAAGGGTGAAATGGTATCTCATGAATTTAATTTTAATTTTTCTGATGACAAATGATGGCAATTGTTCCTTATAAACATATTAACCATCTGTATGTCTTTCTTTATGAAGTGCTATTCAAGTCTTTTACACATTAGTTTTATTTGGCTGTTTATATCTGTATTATTTCATTGCTAGAATTATTTAAACATCTTGGATACTAGTCTTTTGTTAAATATATGTGTGCAAACAATTTCTCCCAGTCTGTGGCCTGCCTGTTTATTTTCTTAAAGATGTCATTTGATAATCAGAAGTTTTAAATTTTGATGAAGTCCAAATTATTCACTTTTTAATAGTTAGTACATTTTCTGCTCTATGTAAGAAATTTTTGCTTATTCTGAGGTCTCAAGATATTCTCTTGTATTTTCTTCTAAGAAGCTTTATGGTTTTGGCTTTTATGTTTAGGCCTACGATTCTTCTTGGATTAATTTTTTATGTTATGAGGTAGGGGTGGAGTTTTATTTTATTTTTTTCACATATAGATATCCAGTTGTTCCAGGATCATTTCATTGAAAAGGATTTCCTTTTCCCATTGCTATAAGATTTGTCTTAGTTTGCTTGGACTGCAATAATAAAATATCTTAGACTGGGTAATTTTTAAATAATAAAAATTCATTTGTCACAGTTCTGGAGGCTGGGAAGTCCAAGATTAAAGTGCCAGCAGATTCAATATCTGACGAAAAGGGCCTGCTCTCTGCTTCCGCGATGGTGCCTTTTTGCTGTGTCCTCACAATGTGGAAGGGCCAAAAGGGCGGAACAGGCTCCTTCAAGCTCATCAAGGTGGAGCCCTCATGATGTAACCTCCCCCTCAGGCCCCACCGTTTAATACTATTGCATTGGGGATTAAGTTTCAACATGAATTTTGGAGAGACGCAAACATCCAAACCATAGCAGTATTTGACTATAAAATTAATTAAACTTTACTACTTTTAAGAATGTAAGAAATGTCACTGTAACTGAAATCATTCTTGGCAGGAATTATTCCATCTCTGATAGGTACACTAACCACTGAGGGAGCAATTATGTGTTCTCCGAGGTATTTGCTTGTTAGGAGTTACCTAGACTGTTTCTATCTTCTCTTAACCCACCCATAAATAACAGACTCATGCCACTGAGCCCTGTGTATGGATGTGTGCTGTACCCTGCACGAGGAACCCCAGCCTAGGGGGACCATGGGAATGAAATTCCCCCTGTGCTCCTGCTTGCTTAGCTACTCATCCCTGAGGACACAGGAGGGAAAGGAGTTGCAACTGCAACATTAAAGGGTCCCCTTTGTCCTCACACAGGGGCACTCTTTGGAATTAATTGATAGGAACTACTTCGATGTCCACTCAGAAATGACACCTTTCTCTAATTTGCTCAAAGCTGCCTATTGTGCTAGCATAGGCTCTGCACTGCTCCATAACCATTCCTGAGCCTGCCTTGTCCAGTCGCTCATGCCACTCATGGTAACATGTTTCTACAATTGAAAACAGAGGAGAGGCCGGGCGCGGTGGCTCACGCCTGTAATCCTAGCACTCTGAGAGGCCGAGGCAGGAGGATCGTTTGAGCTCAGGAGTCGAGACCAGCCTGAGCAAGAGCGAGACCCCGTCTCTACTGAAAAAAAAATAGAAAGAAATTAGCTGGACAACTAAAAATATATAGAAAAAATTAGCCGGGCATGGTGGCACATGCCTGTAGTTCCAGCTACTCGGGATGCTGAGGCAGAAGGATTGCTTGAACCCAGGAGTTTGAGGTTGCTGTGAGCTAAGCTGACACCACGGCACTCTAGCCCGGGCAATAGAGTGAGATTCTGTCTCAAAAAAAGAAAAAAACTGAGGAGACACAGTATGGTCCCTGCCTCTGTTTTATGATTCAGGGTTTGATTACTTTTTTCCTTGTGCCTACTTGTTGCCTTATTATTTTCCTTTATAAAACAGACATGACATTCAGGACAATCTCCTCCCCAAATAATGACCCTGAGAATTCTATCTAATTACAGTATCACAAATATCGAAATGGTTTTGTAATATCCTATAATGTCAGTAGATTTTCATCTGAACAATCAGGGTGTGTCGGGGCACCTAAGGTCATTTCTCGGTGTTTTTAGAGAATCAAATTCTTTCTCTCCAATGTTCCCCCTTTCCAAATTCCAGATTCCCTCTCTTACCATCCTCTCCATGCTCGCAGCCTTCGGCTACAGCAAATATATTTTCAAATGGATGAAGAATTCAGCAGGCTAGATTGGTACAGTGCTTATAAGATTTTCAAAAGTCTGCTAAAATGTCTGTTTATTTCTATAGGGATTCCAGTAAACTTTCCATTCACATTTCTCACATTAGAGTTAAAGAAAAAAGTTCTAAGAAGTTTAAAGACTCACCCACATGTAGATAGCTATTTAGAACAGAGCTGTGTCTAAAGCCTCTATACCTCCAAGCTATATCTAGAAACAACATGCAGGCTCCATAATTCCAAACTCCTTTTATGTTAAACAAAAACTCTTGTTTTCCCCTTTAAGCTAAGCGAGAGAGCATATGCACGTGGAACACAAATGGCAGAAATTGGAAATGAGGAAATATTTGAGCAAAGAGGAGAAGGTATAAAATATTCTCCTCAGTGAATGGGACAGAAAATTAACTAGAAAAAGGTAGTTCTGTTGTTGAGCAGTAATGAAAGCCTATTTGAAAATTTTAGTCATAAAATTAAAGTAGGATTAGTTGGTGCAGTGGTGTGGTGTGTGGTGGCTTTTCCCAAGTCAAATTAACCTATTTAGAAAGATGCGAAAAGATGGGCATTTTGCATTTAATTAGGTTAGGTTTTGGGTTTTACTCTACAAGTAAGAAAGAGGGAGAGAGAGGCCAGGGAGGTGAGGATATATGCAAGGGAGTGATTTTGCTGAAGAACAATGGCATCTTAGTTGTGAGGAGGCAAGTGAAGACATGAGAAAAATGTGGCTCAGTGAAAGAGGATCGATCCTGATGGGGCCAAAGAATTGTTGGCATGTACATGTTAGAGTAAACGAGTTTGCAATGCAAGAGAAAAGGATTACTGCAGTAGGGATTTTAGTAGTTAAGCTATTGGCATGTTTAAATTTTACACAGCGATAGAGGTAGAAAAAGCAGGGGAGCCAGTTTCTCGAATCTGGAGAATGGGTAGTTGTTACATGATTGAAACAAAGAGTGGTAGCAGATAGTCTAGTCTGATGAGGAGCCACAGAGGATCCAAAGATTTTAAAAACAGGAGGGAAGAAAATGGTCGAAAAGAGGTAATGAGGCGCAAGTACCTCAACTCCACTTGAAGGACCTGTTTTAGATGGGGCAGGGAGAAAAAAGCAGTCATCATTTAAGACAGACATGAGAGTGTTGGATCCTCAAGGGATAGTCAGGTTTCTAGTAAAGTGAAGAAGTGGAAGGGAGTTCAGAGATCAGGAATTTTGGTGACAACAGACTGGGAGCTCCAGGAGGAATAACAGGATCGTGCGGGAGTGTGCAGGAGATGGGTCAGATGAGGAGATGGGCAGATCCACGCGGGAGATGCGAGAGTGCATAGCACGAGCTTTCAGGGGTGATGCGGGCAGGAGCACCGCGTCGTCAGTTCTCTTGGAGGAAGGTAAGTGTTAAATGTACACACACACACACACACACACAAGTGCAAGTTTTATTCAAACTAAAATAAAATAAAACTATTTAGTGTTTTATGAGTTGGCTTTACGAGAATCCACAGGTTTCTAAAATATTTATTTGCTTTTGTGTCTCTTATCACCTATTTTCATCTTAGAAAAAGATAAGATAGTCAAAGAGGAGATTGTTAGAATGAAAGTCATCTTGCAGCTAATTCAGAAGCCCAGAGATACAGCTGCAAGAAGGGCTTTCAGAATTGCTTAAGCTTTTTTCCACCGATGTGGTGAAATGTCTTTTTCGGATGCCGTCACATCCGTGAGAATGAAAGAAAAGATGAACACGGTAACAACAACATAACAGGAATATCACATTTTCAAGAGAAGAAAGCATCACGAAAACTAAAACAAAGTGCTTCTCATTTCCTCTAGGGATTCCTGTTATATAATTTCCATCTTAAATGAAGCAAAAATACTTCCAAAAAGGAGAGAAACACTTAGAAATTAAGAAACACTTGTTCTAGTTAATGTGTCTGAATAATACCAAGAAAAAAGTCTCCCCCAGGAGGTCATTATTATTCAAAAATTGCTCTAATTAGGTCATGAATACATTAGGCCTTATTCAGTGCCAACAAGAGAAAAAATAGAATTGGAAATGTGACACACATAACACTCCCAACGTGTTAGGGTGATTTTATTCCAAAATGCCATTAAAAGATGAAAAGGTCACCCTGTAGGGAAGTAATTGGTACAGCACTCTTGTAACTGATTAAAGGGGCTTTTATTTAGGCATTTTTTTTCTTTCTTTGAAAAGGGTCTTTCTAGATAGATAGAAAATGTGTGTGCGTGCGTGTGTGTGTGTGTGTGTGTGTGTGTGTGTGTGTGTATGTATGTATAATTCTGATTGGATGGATGTTTGGCTGTTTTATAACAATAAAACAGAGAAAGAGAAAAACAAGAGCTCTTGACATATCAAAATAGACGCACTTATAGACTGAGTACAAATTGCACAGAACATCTTAAGAAAATGTAAAAAGGTATAGGTATTTTCCTATATGATTTGGCTTTCATTTAAGTACCCCATCTCTGGGGTTTCTTAGAATACATGCTGCATAGACAAGTTCTGCATTTAATTAGAAAAGTGTATAAAATTTTAATGAGTTGGTAAGAGCCTAGAAAGTTGAACGTCTTTATTTTTATTTTTTTAAAGAAACTTAAGAGAATCTGATAATGAAATCCCTGATGCAGTTTTATGGTTGAATGTGAATCTCCAGTAAGCCATATTAAGCTACATACCTACAGCAGGACTAGGGAAAACATCCACACGCTCATATGCATCTGTCCCCTGTTGAAGGTATACCAAGTAGGGACTTTGCTTTATCAGTTGTAGCACGACTTTTATTTTTCCTATGTAATCTCATTGTGAATGCAGTTTTATATAATGGGGGTTGCAATATTCATAATCAAAATTGCTTTCTTTAAAGCCTACTAAAATCCTCATCATATGTACAAGATTTCCATTTCAATGACATGATACCTTAGTAAATTTGTGCTGTTATAACAAAATACTTGAAACCTGGAAATTTATAAAGAACAGAAATTTGTGCCTCACAGTTCTGGAGGCTGGGAAGTTCAATATCAAGGCACCACATCTGTTGCCTGGTGAAGGTTGTCTTGCTGCACCTTCACGTGGTGGAAGGCAGAAGGGCAAAAAGTGGAGGGAAACTCCATGTCCTCACACGGCAGAAGAGCAGTAAAGAACAAATCCACTCTTGCAAGCCCTTTTCATAACAGCATGAATCCATTTATGAGGGTGGGACCCTCATGACCTAACACCTCCAAAAAGGCCACACCTTCCAATACAGTTCCATTAGGGATTAAATTTCCAACACATGAATTTTGGGGGACACATTCGGACCACAGAAATGCCTAAATATGAGACACCTAAAAGCTCAACTGTTTCCCTCTATTCTTAGGCTTGCAAATATTCTATGTCTTAGTATCCTTAAAGAGTTCTAACAAATAGTTGTACAGGAGACCAGGTATATCAAATGTCTACATGACTTGATTCTGTGTTTCCTGATAATTCTAGGATTAATTCATGGCTTTTTTCTCTCATTTAAGCACTAATTCATCCAACAATATGCATATTTAAATTATAACTTTTTATTGTAACACAATATCATACTTGCAAACAAGTTGCAAGATTTCTCATGTTACCTTCACTGAGATTCCCAAGTATGTATGTGTGTGTGTGTATATACATACACATATATTAATATATAGAAGATTCTGCTTTATATAGCACATTGTATATATGTATATATACACACATATATATTGTAAACCATTTGAAAGTTGCAGACATTATGTACTCCACTCATAAATACTTCACTATAAATTCTAAAAACAAGGACATTCTTCCACATAATAAGACTATTATTATAAAAATCAGGAAAATAATATTACTACAATAATATTATCTAATTACAGACCTGTTTAGATTTTTCCAATTACTTCAACAACTACCTTTCAATACCTAGGATTCTGTTGTATATAGCATAAAGGATAAAAGAGCTGAGAAGGTGATAGGTTTCAGAGAATTTTTCAAAATATATTTTGTTTTTGTGGATAATATTCAGTACCTTTTAATTTAATAAATAGGTTTCATCTGTCAACTTTTTATATAGAATAAATAATAATAGCTCCCATTTGTTAAGTGCTTACAGTGGGTCAGACACTATACTAATGTGAACTCTCTAATTTCATTCTCACAGTAATCTTATAGGGTAGATATTATTTTATAGAGGAAGAAGCAAGGGCTCAGAGAGATTAAGCACCCTGTTTGGTCACAGAGCAAATGAGTTGCAGAGCTAGAATTACCACCCAAATCTTTCTGTCTCCAAAACCTAAACTCTCATTCATTATACCATATTCCTCATAGTATGAAACAACAGATACTAATGATAAATGTCCCGTTGTCCTGGAACTTATGATCTTCCTGAGAGAGATATACAAATACACACAAACTCAGAACATTACAAGTAAGAAGTTTGTCTTCATTTAAAGTTGTAACCCAACAGATACTCTGTCCTAGTGCTTCGATTCCTCTACTCCTCACTTGTTTTCTCTACAGCAATTATCATACTTTAATTCACCATATAATATACCTATTTGTTATATTAATATTGTGTCTCTCCACACAAGAATGTAACTACATGAGAGTAGCCAATTTTGCTTTTTTTTTTTTTTCCATTGCTAAGTCCCCAGCACAGAGACAGTGCCTTGTATATAGTGGTTGTTAGTGAAATATTTGTTAAATAAATGATTAAATTTTTTCAACTGCTTGATTTTATAGATGAGAAAAGTGAAATCCAGAGAGATTGACTTGTCATTGAAATCCAGAGAGATTGACCATTACCATGGTCAGAGTAATTTCATCACATGAAATGTCATTTAGTTAAATGTAAATAAGAGTCATAGTGAGTGGCACAAATGTTGAGTTCCATGGGGCATAGAGGAGGAAAAGATCAGTGGGTGGGAGAGAGAACCTTCACAGAGGAGACAAGAGGCAGAGAGAGGATCCTAAATAACAGGTGGGAAACCTCTCATGAACAAAGACATTGGGAGGGAAATTAGCAGGGCAAATTAACAGGGCATATGAGATAACCAGCTATAGAAGAAAGATCGTTACAGGAAATTATGAAAGATCAGGCTTGGAAGACATAATGTTGCCAGATTATAGAGTATTTTTATTTCATGTACAGAAGTTTGCATTCCTATAGGCAAGGTAAATTGGATATTTTCTGGCAGCAAACCAGTTAAATCATCAATGACATAAAGTCTAATCCCATTTCTATTCTAAACAAATGCATTACAGCTATTAGGTTGGTGCAAAAGTAATTGCAGTTTCAGACTGTGAATTTTAAATCATTATAACTAGGCTCAAACACATCTTTATTAATCAAAGTAGGAACCATTACAATCAACACATTTTTGCCAGTGAGAAATAAATTTGTTTATTCTTGTAGCGTAAAAATCCATGCTTCAAGATTCAACAAACTCCTGGAAAACATTTTCTGCATTCTGCTGGTTGTGGAAGCGTTTTCCCTGTAAAAGTTGTCAAGATGCTTGAAGAAGTGGTAGTCAGTTGACAAGAGGTCAGGTGAGTTTGGCGGATGAGGCAAAACATTGTAGCCCAATTTGTTCAACTTGTGAAGTGTTGGTTGCGCGATGTGTGGTTGGACGTTGTGGAGAAGGATTGGGCCCTTTCTGCTGACCAATGCTGGCTGCAGGCATTGCAGTTTTCGGTGCATCTCTTAGATTTGCAAGCACACTTCTCAGTTGTAACGGTTTCACCAGGATTCAGAAAGCTGCAGTGGATCAGACCAGCAGCAGACCTTGGTCACACCAAACAGTGACCATGACCTTTTTATGGTGCAAGTTTGGCTTTGAGAAGTGTTTTGGAGCTTTTTCTTGGTCCAACCACTGAGCTGATCATTGCGGTTGTCGTATAAAATCCACTTTTTGTCACACATCACAATCCAATCAAGGAATGGTTCATCGTTGAGTACAACAAGACGGTACTTCAAAACAACGATTTTTTTTCATCTTCAGTCAGCTCATGAGGCACCCACTTATCGAGCTTTTTCACCTTTTCAATTTGCTTCCAATGCGGAATGACTGCAGAATGGTCAACGTTGAGTTCTTTGGCAACTTCTCATGTAATTGTAAGAGGATCAGCTTCGATGATTGCTCTCAATTGGTTGTTGTCAACTTCCGATGGCTGGCCACTGTGCTCCTCATCTTCAAGGCTTTTGTTTCCTTTGCAAAACTTCTTGAACCACCAGCGCACTGTATGTTCGTTAGCAGTTTCTGGGCCAAATGCTTTGTCGATGTTGTGAGTTATCTCTGCTGCTTTATGACCCATTTTGAACTCGAATAAGAAAATCGCTGCAATTTGGTTTTTGTCTAACATCATTTCCATAGTCTAAAATAAATATAAAATAAATAGCAAGTAATACGTCATTAGCAAAAAATAATGCAAGAAATGTGTGTTAAAATGATGTATAACATAATCACATTTATTTAAGAAAGTATTCCAATATCAAATGGCAAATTTCAACAATGCTAAAACCACAATTACTTTTGCACCAACCTAATAGCAAGAATTAAACAGTGATTTTCCAGGGTTAATTTTTATGTACACCTCTTATTTTCTAAGTTTGTCTCTGGTTTTAAAGAATTTGATGCATTATTGCTCAGGGAATGATTGAACAGATCGCACCTTCAATTGATGTTCAGTAATTTTAATACAC
>CAUYSK010117417.1:0-13650 GCA_963575035.1 Avahi laniger
AGTCCCAGCTACTTGGGAGGCTGAGACAGTAGGATTGCTGGAGCCCAGGAGTTTGAGGTTGCTGTGAGCTAGGCTGATGCCACGGCACTCGCCCCAGGCAAGAGAGTGAGACTCTGTCTCAAAAAAAAAAAAAAAAAAACATCTTTCATATATGATACCATAAGCAATTTTTTTTCACAGTTCAGAAGCAAAGACAAATGGATACTTTATCTCAGATCAGGTTCTCAAGCATAAAGTTACATATTGTTCAATAGACTATTTTAGTTCAGAATGAATATCATACTTTTATATGATCTAATTAACAAATGCAAGCTCCTAAACTGCAAAAAATGTAAGACATTATGTTAAGTTCAATTTATAGCAAAATAAGCAACTTTTGGTTGCATAAGAAAACCACCACAGATGTGAAAAAAAATTAACTAGTTTTTGCAATGATAAAAGGAGGATCCTTCAAAAGTTTGCAGTTAGAAGAAAATACCTATAAAGCTAACCTTGAACAATCATCCTTGAATGATCCATACCACAAACTTTGGCAGGATTATTTAGGAAGTAGACACTGGCTTTTAGAAATACTAATAAATCCTATTAAAAGCTAACACTAAATAGTGATGAATCCATCATATATGTTAAGAAAAAAAGGAATAACTAATGTTATCCAAATATGGTTTTTAAAATAGCTTAGATATAGCATGTCTAAACTCTTCTCAGCTTCCTCCCACCACTTTTCTTTACAATTACGGTGACTACTTCCTGCTCTTTATTATAAGCCAGTAACAATGCTGCTGAATAATTCATAAAACGTGTACACAAAAGTATTAATGTCCTGGAAATAACAAGAAATATTAGTATTAATCTAGGAGGGCTATTGTGATATTTACTACAGTACAGAACAGCTACTTACTAAAGGATCTTATTCAAGATCTATTCCAAATCAAAGTTTGGTAATACCTGAAATATCCTTGGAATTCCTCCAGTATTGTAGTGAACTATTAGGCTGACTTTATTGTCTTTTTCCACAATTTCGAAGGATCCTTCTTTCCATTTTGTAATCCCAGTCTGCATACTTCGAATTCTGATAGGACCATGTATCTTCAGAGGAGACATATTTTCTTTAAAAATAAATTGCTTCTAGCCAAATTAAAAAGCAAAAATACACCTTCACTTGATAGGTTCTAAGAAAGAAAAATAAAATAGCAAGTTACAATTTTCTATTGATTAAAATAATTTCTGACCACCTTTAATTTCTTCTGTACATCTTCCCTTCTTTGCCATGTTTCCAGTACCTACATCTATTAATACCTGAATTCTACATTTTGTACCATTCACAACCACACTGCTACCAATAAAGACATGCCAATTAGGAATAAGAAAGATTCCATTTGCAATGTGACTGCATTCACCATTAAAGTGTTAATTCTTCCTTTATGAATGGTAATGGGTCTTATATTTCAAATATAAGTAAAAAAATATTTTCAGTCATCTGACTCTACTTCTTAGAATGGAGTTCCTCCCAAAACATCAAAGTATATCACCAGATGATTCCTTCTAACAGTCAGCAGTCTAAGCATATCCATATGTATAGATGACATTAAATATTAAAAAATTTAATAATAATCAAAGTAGTTCAACCTTCAGAATTACAGTATTTGAGAAAATCACTTAATCTCTAGGAAAAACAAATAAACAAAAAAAACCCTCTCTTCCTAAGAACCACCTACTATTTATAATATTACCATTCCTAGAATCTTTACTAATTTTATCTTTGACAAATACACAGGTTTCCTGAATGAACTTTTAATACCTAAAAATGAAAATCAGTAATGATGAGATGTCTAAGACTCTTCAGACTAGCTTTACCAAGTCAGCAAGTTAACAGCAGAGAATATTATCAAATAGTGTGCTATATCCATATATATGCAATCATGTAAAATTTCTAAACTAAATTTTACTTATGTTATTTCTAAGCCTCTAAAAACACTACCTCCAAAATGGATTCTTGCTTATAATTTAATAAATTAGAAATTATTAAACATTTCCTCTGCCTAAATGGCTCAACAAGAAAAGCTAGAAAAGGCAGTATATAAAGGTAAAGGATCCCAGGTCTAGAAATGAGGAGCCAACTCTGCCACTTACTAATTTGTAACTTACCTTCTCTAACCAAAAATTTTCCCAACCATAAAATAGAAATAGCAAATGCTGTAGTGTTGCAGAATAAAATAAGATAATATACACTAGGCACTCAGCAGACAGCAGCTGTTAATATTAATGAATTTAGTGTCTATTTTCTGAATTGATTCCTTATCTATAACACCTCTTTGTCCAAAGACCTCGACAAATTAAGATGTTAACAGGGATTATCAACTCAACTGCCTACAGGGGCCAGGCAAGTGACAGAAATGACTTAGGCAGGCAAAATATAAACAACTGCTACCCAATCTACCCAATTACCACCATGTAAAAATAGTGAACCTGGAATAGACCATATAATTTTTCAAGAAAATAAAGACATTCAAACTTTTAGGTAAAACTGCCCATTTTTAATGGCGGGCAATGAATTCAAATTTATTTTTAAAAGCCACAAATAAACAAAACCCATCTGCAGGCAGGATACAGCTTGGGGGCCCCTAGTTTGAGGCCTTTGGTTACCATACAGCAAATAACTGAGGATAAAATAAAAGAGATGTGAAAACACTTTCAAGAGTTGAAAGATGTTATGCACTGTAACTTCTCTACTATTATTCACTCACCTCATGAAATTTTTTTGAGTGTCTGTGGTCAGATTTTTTTTTTTTTTTTGAGACAGGGCTAGAGTACAATGTTGTCATCACAGCTCACTGCAACCTCAAACTCCTGGGCTCAAATAATCCTCCTGCCTCAGCCTCCCAAGTAGCTGGGACTATAGGCATGCACCACCATGTCCAGCTAATTGTTTTATATTTTGTAGACATGGGGTTCATTCACTATGTTGCTCAGGATGGACAGCAACTCCTGGCCTCAAGCGATCCTCCTGCCTTAGCCTCCCAAAGTGCTAGGATTATAGGTGTAAGCCACCGTGCCTGGCCCAGATTTAGATATTAGTATAATTTGCTGGATGTATGAATCCATCAGATTCATTTTCCTCAAACTAGTAACTCTAGAGAAATTGGGGCAGCAATGTATATAGGATTATAGGTGTGAGCCACTGCGCCTGGCCCAGATTTAGATATTAGTATAATTTGCTGAGTATATGAATCCATCAGATTCATTTCCCTCAAACTAGTAACTCTACAGAAATTGGGGCAGCAATGTAATTTGTAAAATTTTTTCTTGCAAATAATTATTTGTGGCTTCATTGTTTGGATATGTACCTGAGATTTTTTTCTACTCTGCCTCTCAGCACTACAAGACTACATGATTCCTCTCCTAACCCAGTTTCCCATGTCAAAAACATGAGAGTTGTCTTTGACTTCTTTCTTGATGATTATTGGTACTGGATTGGATATGGAAGGTGAGAGAAAAGTCCTGTTAATTCTACCTCTACATACCTTTCAGACAGCTTTATAACAAACTGCAGATCAAATCATATCACTTTCCTTCTTAACGTCATTCAGTGGCTCTCCAGTGTCCTCACAATAAAATCTAAACACATTAACACGATATAAAGACCTTTCATGATCTAGGCCCTGTTTACCTCTCTATTCCCAATAAGCTCCCCAAATCCAGCCACTAGAGCTACTCATATTAATAGTTTCCTCCCCCCAAAAGTCATGTTTTCATGTCACTATACCCTTGCACACACTGTGGTCATGTCTAGAGGATTTTTATGTGTTCTCCCCATTACCAACCCTCCTTAAATTCTTCTCCTTGCTCTAAAATCAAAGCTCACCTTAGATGTCACCCTCTTTAAGAAGCCTTTCCTAACTTCCTTTCACTTGTTCTCTCCCCATAGCCATAGTGAGACTATTTAAATCCTTCTCTACCCTCCTATTGTATTCTGTGCTATTTATCACACTATAATAAACTGTTTGTTTACCTCTTTGTTTCTATCTAGACTTTCCTATTTGAATACAAGGCATATGTTCTTTAAGCTCTATATCCCCACTAAGACAGTGTCTGACACTCAAGAAACGGAAATTCATTGTTTAAGAATAATGAACAAATCAGCACTATCAATTTTATCCAATTTGCTGTTAAAATATACAACAGCAGATACTAGAATCATAAATCTCTTTTATTTGGCCAATATAAGGTTATATTTACTAAGCTCCTTTTAAGAGTATTGTTATGCACTATATTACACATAACTAATCTTTTGAAGACACATTTAGGCTTATTCTATGTGCACATGAACTTCCCCACTAAATGCTTTTTCATATCTTGTTAAGAAAAATCATTTACGAAGAATAACAATTAATATGCAGTTACAAAATGCATTATTAAAAAAATTAATGCCCAAACTGGGATTCATGTTATTGACTGCTTAATAAAGAAACTCCACATTAAGAGTCATATCTCTTGTGAAATTCCTTTATCTTTCTTTAAATGTTATTATTGGTCAGGGTGCCAAAATAAAAGGGAATACAAAATCCCATTACCTTAGTATCTACTTTATATACCAAAAGTAAAATAAAAGGTATTGACCTTAAATTACTTCAACAAAATATATTATTACAAAATGACATTATTTAGTAAAATTTAGTAATAAAGATTTTAAAGTTCAAAGTATATGAGAAATAAAAAATGTTATTGGTTACTTCTGTTTGTTTCTATCTAATTCTCCATGCATTTCAAACATTTTGATGCAGAGCTTTGGTTAACTGTATAAAATTTTAGTTCAGATATTGAACATTTTCTTAACCATTTCTATTAGCAATCTTTCTTCTAAGAAAAAAAGCCTAAAAGATGAAGACATAAAATTAATAGAATATAATAAAACTTTTTCTTAATGCCTCAATTTAGTCCATTATCTGCTTTTGTACTAAATGAATTAACGATATCTACTTTTGTTCATTCATTAAATTATCAGGGTTTGCCCTTCTTCGTTAAAAGAAAAAAAAAAACTAAGTTTCTTTTGCAGTACAAAGCATGATCCAGTAACAGATAAACTTTGCATGAACCTAAGACGAAGACAATAGGTTTCCCTGAACTCTGTAATGCCAATTCTCTTACCAAAGCAAAATTGGTAAGACAAAGGTTAATTAACATGAATTATTAAAAAAAAAATTTAAAAAAAGAAAAAGAAATGAATTATTCTTTAAGTATATGCAAAGAAATTTCCCTTTCCCTACATTTCTTCATAATTATTAAAATTACTGTTCAACTTTGAGCATTCCATGAAAAAGCAATCAATAATTAATAATATTGGCAAAAATGTTTCTATATCCTGTACATTTATTTAAATGCTCACATTTTAGATACTGCTTTGAAAACATTCTTATTCAGAGGGAATTCTGTGATAAAGAAAGCAAGCTAAAGCATAAAACTATTATTACAAAATAAACACAGACAACTGTCAATTCTTGCCAGTTTGCATACTCTTGTTAACTGATATCTAAAACAAAAATATTACTTACTTTTCAGGGACTTTTACTGAAAAACCCTACGTAATAACAATTCACCTTTATTCTGATCCTCGTCCCAAAGGCCAAGCACTCTTCTTGGGGAACTACTCATATTCTGCTGCTATGCCAGTTCTCTGGAAGCCATCAATTCAGCTAAAGAAAATATAAACATGCCTTTAAAAGAATCCAATATAGAAAATTAAAACTTAAAAGAAAGTGATCATTTATGCAACAAAGATTAACCCCTTGATTATTTATAAACTACTGATTACCTTAATGAAAACATTTAAAATATGATGTGTAACATACACACACACACACACACACACACACACACACAAATGATCATCAGAACTTTAGGAATATATCTGATGTGCAAAATGAAGGACTACAGAAAGAGTCTGCACCTTGATCAACTTGCAGTCTTGGTTTACTTATTCTTGCTACATTTTGAAACTAAGAAGTCAGTGAAAGAGTACATCCTTTGTTGGCTTTATACACATTGTTACATAATGATGTCTTAAGTCTTAAAACATCAATTCCATGCGTTGATAAAAATTTTAAAAGGTGAGTAAACTTGGTGCTTTCACTTTTCTTTCAAAACTAACTTCATGGGTTTGTTTCTCAAATTTAGGCTTCTCTAGGCCTGAGCCCTGAAGTTCTACCCAAACATCCCTTTACTGCTTACTGGAATGCCACAACATCAACTTTAAAGTCACTTGTTCATTTAATAAAAAATCATCTGTTGAGCTACTCCAGTTTGAAGACACTGTGGTAGGCGTATAAATGTGAAGATGATACAGTCCTTTCCTCACTAAAGGGCTCCTAGCCTTCCCTATTTTTATCCTTCTACCATCATTCAGACAAGAAATCTTAGCATCAGCTTTAATCTCATTCTCATCTATCCAAATTCCAGTTTTTCCATAGCTACTACCCTAATCCAACAATTTATCACTTTGTCATCACCTCATCCAATATTTATTACACAACATTTACTAAGCACAGTGTTAAGTGCCATAAGTGCATTATTTCATTTAATTTTCACAATAATCCCAAGGGATTTTTGTTATCTCTTATTTCATAGATGAGGAAACTGAAGTTTAGAGAGATTAATTTATGCATAGTCAGTAAGAGACAAAACTATGTCAAATGCCAGAATCTACATTCTTCAATACTACCACAGTTCATCCTCATCAATGAATTGCAGCAATCCCTTTCCAGCTTCCATTCTGTCAGGATTTTGCCACCAATGAATCCTTTACACCACAATATCCTTTCTAAAGAACTATTCTTTTTATCTCTTACCAAATAAAGTAGGCACTAGTTGTCTCCTTAACTTTCTCCCTGAAGTGGGGCAGAAAGGGACACAATATACACGATATAGAACTTGTGTACTCCAACAAAATAACAAGCACTTATTAAGAGCTAAATACTTGCTATTGATGCTAATTCTCCTCTACCTAGAAAATAAATTCAAATGCTTGTGTTGGCATTCATACACTTTCTACTTTTTATTCTCTGTTTTTCAACACAAATCCTATTCTACACAAACAAAACTTATTAAATTTCTAGTATTTTCTTCCCCATCCTGCAACAACTGACTTAAACATGAAATCTTCACTGGTCTCACAGTTTAACCTGCTGTTAAAATACATAAATCACTACTCTGATTTCCAAAGGCTTTCTTTCCTTAAAAAAAGATCCATAAAACAAATGAACGAGATAAAATTAGTGTTGTGACTGAAAGAGGTAAAATAAATATATAACTACAAGTTCTGAAAAATAATATAAAGTAAGATACAGGGCATGACAACACAAGATTTAAGACTTTGGGGTATAGGATAGAGAACGTCAAGAGAAGGCTTCTCTGAGAAAGTACCAGTTAAGCTGAAAATTGCAGCATGAGTTGACTGGTGGATGGTGGCGCTGGAACAATCCAGGCGAACAGCATGTGCAAAGTCCCTGAAGTGGAAAAAAACTTGGCATGACTAAGGAAATTAAAAGCAGTGTGGCTGGAGTTTTGTGAGGGAGAGGAGGAGGGTACAAAATGAAGCTAGTGACAAGAACCATGTTGTAGAGAGCCTTGTGAACCACAGTAAGGACTTAGATTTTTATCCTAAATGTAATAAGCACTTAGCAACGGGAAATCCACCGAAGGGTTTCAAGCAAAGAAATATGTTACAGCTGAATGGAGAAGTGATATAGTCAGTTTGGGTTTGTGGAGGAGAGTGAAAAAGAACAAGAATGAAAGAAAATAGGGCAACCAGATAGGAGAGTATTGATGTTGTTCAGCTTATGACAATTACAATAAATAATGCTTGATGACCACTTAATGCATCCCATGTGCTTACAATGGTTATCTCATTTAATCCTTATAACAATCCAATGAGATGGAAATTCTTAGTATTCCCATTTCACAAATGAGAATCCTGGGAGCCAGAGTGATCAAGTCTAGGTGAAAAAGGACTGTATCTTGAACAAGTAATAATGAAGATGCACAGAAATAGATTCAAGACATATACTGGAAGCAGCACAGATAGAACTTGGAGACGGTATGGATACGTGGGGATTGAGAGAGGAGTCAAGAATGTCTCTCCAGTTTCTAGCCTGTGTAACTAGATAAACGGATATGCCAGTTAATGAAATGGAACACTAAAGGAGAAAGAATTTCAGTATAGAGAGAAAGATCAAGACTTGGGTATTAGATATATTATATTTGAAATTTCTGAGGAAAAAATCAAGTTGAGATGTCAAGCAGATAGTTGGCTATTTAGATAAGGAACTGAAAACAAAAGGAACAGGCTGGAAATAAAAATTCTTTAGTCATCAATATATAGGTGGAATTTAAACCTTAGGGAGGGCCGGGCTCAGTGGCTCACGCCTGTAATCCTAGCACTCTGGGAGGCCGAGGCGGGTGGATCCTTTGAGCTCAGGAGTTCGAGACCAGCCTGAGCAAGAGCGAGACCCCATCTCTACTAAAAAAACTGGAAGAAATTAGCTGGACAACTAAAAATATACAGAAGAAAAATTAGCCGGGCATGGTGGCGCATGTCTGTAGTTCCAGCTACTCCGGAGGGCTACTCCGGAGGCTGAGGCAGAAGGATTGCCTGAGCCCAGGAGTTTGAAGTTGCTGTGAGCTAGGCTGATGCCACAGCACTCTAGCCCGGGGAACAGAGCAAGACTCTGTCTCAAAAACAAACAAACTAAATCAATCAATCAATCAATCTTAGGAAGGAACGGAAGAGTGAAAGATCTAGCAATGAACCCAAATATTCATTTTATGGCATCGAACATCTCTAGGACAACTGATTACTTTTATGTCGCTGGGTTTTCCAGTTCTCCTTTAATTTTACCTTTCAGCAGAGTGCAACACTACTGATGACTTCTTTCATTTCTTGCAAGACTCATCCTTCTTTATTCAGTTATTAAACGTGAAGAATTTCTCAACGCTCCATCCTAGGTTCCCTTCTTTTCTGGCACTATACTCTCTTTAGGCAATTTCACCTACATCCATAGCTTCAATGATTACCAACATGGCAGATGACATACATATATATGTAACTATGTATCCAGCCCAGAACTCTGCTTGGCTCTCCAACCCAGTCTATCCTACTTGACACCCCTCCTCAGATATCTCTTCCAGTTAGACTTGCCAAGCATTGCCACCTCAATAAAGGCGTTTACAGAGCTGAAATTTTAAGAGGACTACCACAAAGCCACCCATAGGACAACTCTCCAGAATACAGGACTTTTGTAAACAATTACCATTTCCTTTCTTGGATCATGGCTTGAAATAGATAAACCTGGCAACCCGACCTGATGTCTAGAAATGAGGAACAAAATGCACGACAAAAATATAATCCATGCCTTTTAGTGAGGGATGGTTAAGAGAAAGAAAGTGAAAGATACTCAAGAGAGTGAATGAGTATCGTGTCCAAGGCCTGATAGATGTGCGGCAACAAAAGTCACATGAAGAGACAGCAGGCCTTGCTAGGGGGCAAGGGCGGACGACGACAGTCCCAGAGAAAAGGCGCCAGGTTCAGGTTTCGGAGGGAGCGAGTGACAGCAAAGACCAGGTCAAGGGAGCGGGAAAGCCAGAGGGGAGGTACACCCAAGTAGAGTACCTGTGAGGCCGGGGAAGTGTCGAGAGGTTGGGGGCGGGCTGAGGGGCGAACTCCGGAGGAGTGAACGCCGAGTGGGCGGATCGCACGGGGGAGGAGGGGTGCGTAAAACGACTCAGTTGAGAAGCTACCCTGGCCCGCCTTACCTGAGCCTGAGGGTCCGGAGCCCCCGGACAGGCCTGCCGAAAGCACAGAGCACGCGCTGAGGGGGAGGAACTGGGACTAAAGAAGGCACGCCAAGCCCGAAGGAGCGAGACCGCTCGCTCCCCCAGTCAGGGAGAGCGGCTGATGGCGGGAACTGTGACCACACGCAAACACGCACGCACGCACGCACGCACGCACACTCGACGCGACCAGAACAGGCGCGTGCGCGCAAGCCTGCAAACTCCTCCCCACCTATGCCCTCGCCCCGCCCAGTACCTAGCGTTGCCTAGCCGGAACTGCCCCGCCCCAGCCGTGACTTAGTACGCATGCGCACTTTTCACTTCACCCAATTTCGACCTCCCACCGTTTCCCTCCTACTCAGCCCAGTCGGGCATGCGCAATACGTGTGCTCCCGGGACTGCCCGTCTTTTCCCGCCCTTCACTGGCCTCCGGAAAAGGGTCAGAGTTCACGCCCCTCTGTGGGGCTACCTGCTTGATGCCGGGCGTTGAGGGAGCTAGTAGGTCGCTACGTCCTTCCGGTACTGAATCTTAGGGGGCAAAAGGCATACCCTGGTACTGTTAACTAGGCCGAGAGCCAGGAGGCGGGAAGAGGTTGTGTGGGCGGGGTCAGGGGTGAGAGGTCAGAGGTCTGTGAAGGGGGCGGAGCGAGCTGGAGGCGGATGGCGGCTACGGCGGCTCAACATCTTTGGCGGCAGAGGTGCTGAAGCGGGGAAGCGGGTCGGTTGTACGGCGGAGGAAGAAGAGCGGCGGCCGCTTCCAACATGCACAGCCTGGCAACGGCTGCGGTGAGTGACTGGGCCGTCCGGCCTAGAGCCAGAACCCTTCCTCAGCCCCGCATTTCGGTCTTTCCTCCTAGCTCCCCGTGTCGGGCCCCGAGTCCGGCTCTTTCTGCCCTCAACCTGCGAGGCCCCGGCTCCTCTCCTCGGCACGCCTTGGCTGTAGTTGAGCTGGCCCCCACTTTCCTCGCCGGACGCTTCTCGCGGCCTCCCGCACCACACGTCGCATTCTTTTCAGGGCTAGGGCCTGGTCCCGCGCCTCCCTCGCGGCCGGGGCAGACCATTCATTGATTCACGGCGCTGACCAACAGTTTCAGGGCGCCAGTTGCGTGCTGGGCGCAGGCGGGAATGAGGGGAATTCCGTGGTCAGTCTGGTGCGGTTCTTGCTCTCGGAACTCACCGCCTAGGCACATCGCAGCAGGGAGGAAATGGCTTTTAGCTCAAACCTCTTGCTATACATATGGAAAACCTGAGGCCCGGAGAAGTGCATAATTACTGCATCTGACTTATGGTTCTCTGCCTTTAAAACCTTTGTCGTACATCTCTTTTTACCAGCGTGATCTTTTAATAAGAAAGACGGATCGTGTAATTCACCTGTCTGAAGTAATCCTATAGCTTCCCACTGCATTTAAATAAAGTCTAGACTCCTTGTCATGACCTGCAAGGCCCTGTATGATGTGGTCCTTACCCACGTTTACAATCTCCTTTTACGTCTCTTGCTCCTTAAGCTTCAGCTACTCACTCTGGCCGCCTTTCTGACCCTACACTTTCTCTTCCCCTCCACGGTGCACTTTCTGGTCTCTATGCCTGGAGCGAATGCTCTTCTTACCCTTCCCCCAACCTCCTTACACACACGTACACACCTAGCATGTGAGTGTAACTGGTACCTCCTCCTTGAACTTACTGTTTATCCAGATCAACGTTTTTTCAGGTCTATGCCTAAATCTACCCTAGAGTGGCCTTTCCTGACCACCTATTCAAAGTAGGTCTGTAACCTCTAATTTTGTTAGAGTGCCCCTTTTACTGCCCTGACTCCAATGTGTAATTATTGTATTCATTTACTTGTTTGTGGTCTGTCTCCTTGAGGGCAGGGACAGGGATCATGAGGGTCCTTTTTTTACATGGTTTCCCCAGTGTCAGGACAGTTCCTGGTACAAGGTAGGGACTGAAATACTTTGCTGAATGAACGAATATAGATGAGGGAGGTGACCACTAACAGCACATAGCCATAATGGGAAAACGGGATCATTTGATTTGAGTAAACTTGTCTGAAGGCCAGTTCTACTTTTTCTGTTTCACCAAGGGGAAGTGATTTAAGGAAAGTAGTGTGCTGAAGTTTCATTAACAGGCAAAATGGCATAATTACTAAATGGAACATAAAAAATTGCCTTAACTTTAAATACAAAAAGTGAAAAATTGAACCAAGTGTGACTAAGCTATAGAAAACTGCTTTTTGAGATTTTTATCTCTATCGTGTTATTGTCATTTCTGAGGCTAGTGGTATTTCTGTCACTGTTTATAAGTGTTTGTAACTATTCAAAGTGGAGAGGTACCTTTTATATCTCTCAATTAGGTGATGGTAGTTCCCCTAGATTTTTTGTTCCTTCTCCCATGTAATTTGGGAAGAAGCAAGTTGAAAGGTGAGATTGCTGCTGGAAGGGGAGGCAGGTTAAACAAGTCTTCTAAGATTGACTTGTCCATCTCTCAAAATCTGATCGTCATCTTCTATAGGATTTGTACCTTTGATATCAAGCCACTCTTTTCCCTGTGCCTTCCCAAACAATATACCTATTTCTTCTATTTTCATTTTCTCCCTAATTCATCTTTTAAACAACCATTAAAACTATGGTACCTTGCTTACAATAAGTATTCAATACATGTTTTTCTTCAATTAGATTTACAATGCATTACATTAATTTAGGATTTTGAACTTTTAGATGCACTTTCACTTGTTAGGCTATTTGGACCACACAGCAGCTCTGACAAGTCCCTTTGTACCACTCATTCACTATGATATTTATCTAGTGAGGAGACTGTAACGTAAAAAGTTGAGCCTCCTCCTTCTCAATCCTTCATGCCCTCCATTGGACCAAACTGCCTATATTTTTGATCGTTTTGTTTTGTTTTATTTTTTTAAAGGGATGGGAGGTTATGGGGTGGGATGTTTAGTTGCCTTGTTTGTTTTTGTTAAGACAGAGTATCCCTCTGTCCCTGGGTAGAGTGCAGTGGCATCATTGTAGCTCACTGCAACTTCCAACTCCTGGGCTCAAGTGATCCTTCTGCCTCAACCTCCCAGGTAGCTGGGACCACAGGGGCCTGCTGCAACGCCCAGCTGGGTTTTTTTTCCCTTTCTTTTTGGTAGAGATGGGGTCTCACTCTTGCTCAGACTAGTCTCGAACTCCTGAGCTCAAGCAATCCTCCCGCCTCAGCCTCCCAGAGTGCTAGGATTATAGGCATGAGGCACCACACCCAGCCTGTTTTGGTTTCTTTCTTTCTCCCCATTTTTTATTTGTATATAATCATAAGGTACAAGTGTAGTTTTGCTACTTTGATATATTACATTGTGGTGAAGTCAGAGTCTTCAGTGCATATATCACTGAAACAACACATGTTGTACCCACCAAGCAACCTCCCATCATCCACCCCTCTCAAACTGACTGTATTATTCTGATCTGGGAAAAGGGACAGTCATGATGTGTATCACTCACTAGAAATTGAGAAACAGGGTTAGTGCATATAACAGTACCCACAATAATCAAAGCCACTTGAGAAGATGCTTACTTTCTGCCTAATAATGAAAATGTGTATATGTGCCATTGTCCGTTTTTAAAATAGCAGGTAAATCATCACTTCAACTAGGGAGATAGAAAATATTATGAAAATCTAGCACTCTGGGAGGCTGAGGTGGGCGGATTGTTTGAGCTCAGGAGTTCGAAACCAGCCTGAGCAAGAGTGAGATCCTGTCTCTACTAAAAATAGAAAGAAATTAATCGGACAACTAAAAATATGTAGAAAAAATTAACCGGACATGGTGGTGCATGCCTGTAG